>CAMXCT020006623.1:624601-662101 GCA_947184155.2 Cladocopium goreaui | reverse complement strand
TGGGCTCACCTAAATCAGCAGCCAATAGTGATCAGAAAAATGGATTGGTCTCAGGGAAAATCTACAGGACACTATGCTTTTTACCATTAAATATGGGGGGGTTCCTGTAAATTTTCCCTTAAACCAATCCATTGAGATCAGAAAATTGTGAAATATCTGTGAATACCATCTGGTTATGACTAACATAGCCATTGAAAGATCCACCCATTTTTAATAGGTAAACCATCTATTTCTACGGGCCATTTTCCATGGCTATATTAAATAGCCAGAGGGTATATCTGGTTGGTGGTATACCTACCCCTCTACAGTAAAAAAATATGAGTTCGTCAGTTTGGATGATTATTCCCAACATATGGAAAAGTAAAAGATCTCAGATATCTGTGAAAATAGTGAAATATCTGTGAAAATGCACTAGTTGAATATAGTGAAATATATAGTGAAATATATAGTGAAATATATAGTGAAATATATAGTGAAATATATATATATATAGTGAATATCAGTGAAATACACTAGGTGAAAATATCTGTGAATATATAGTGAAACAAATGAACATCTAGATGAAAACCAGAAATCATTTTCCATAGGTTTGAAAGAGTGAAATATAGTGAAGCGGATAAACGTCTAGATGAAAACCAGAAATCATTTTCCATGGGTTTGAAATAGTGAAATATAGTGAAGCAGATAAACGTCTAGGTGAAAACCAGAAATCATTTTCCATAGGTTTGAAATAGTGAAATATAGTGAAGCAGATAAACGTCTAGATGAAAACCAGAAATCATTTTCCATGGGTTTGAAATAGTGAAATATAGTGAAACAAATGAACATCTAGATGAAAACCAGAAATCATGCTCCATAGGTTTGAAATAGTGAAATATAGTGAAATAGATTTAAAAAAATCTAGATGAACAATCCCATATTTTTTACCATAGGTTTGGGTCAATGGCATCTGATCAGAAAGGGTGAAGTAGATGAAAATCTAGATGAAAATCAGAAATGGTTTTCCGGTTTGGGAGGAAACCGATTTTTACCGGAAAAATGGCGGGTGGTAAGAGTCTTCAACCACCCAAAATCCAGATCCAAGAGGCTGGTCCAGTCGGAGTGCTCCGAGGTGTGCGAAAAATGGGAGTGATGCGAATGATGCGAATGATGCGAGTGATGCGAATGGGACTCCCAGACGTCTTCGATGGTAAAACTGCCTTCACGAGGACTGAACATGGGCCCTGGCACTGGCACGGACCAAGGGCTCGATGCACCAGTGACCTGCCATGACTCCACCATCAATGGTGGATGGCTTTATGGCCAAATTGGGGATGGTTGATGATTAAAACAATTAAAACCATGATAAGAACACTTTTTTCCTAGAACTGGTCGGAATTTTGGGGAACTTGTCGCGGTTTCTCCCGAAAAAAACCTGGTTTTCAGCAGTAAATCAGTGGATTTCCACCCAGGAGACACCACGAAAATCTCAGCTTCGCCTTGATTTCGGGCACCGGCGAAGCCGATTTCGTCTCGAGCGGAAGCGCGTCCCACTTCTCCTTCCACCAGTCCATGCTGGGATAAGCGGAGTACATTCCAGACTGCCTCAGTGAACGGGCCCAAACCCCCGGAAAGCCACAGGGCTTTTTTGGGAAAATCTAAAAGGAAACCCATGGTTTTAATGTTTAACCATCAAATATAGGGAATTCCTGCACATGTTCCCTTCTGAAGGCTTCAAACACGGAGCAATCACCTATGATCTTAGGCATGCCGATGTAATGTAAGACTGTAAACATGCCACCACAAAACAGTAGACGTGTATGCAAATGTGTGTGCATGTGGAAATGGAAATACCTGTGAAAATATATAGATAGATGCATTTTAGAAATGAAATGCAAAAGTATATATCTCATCTGGATAAATAAGACTGTTTGGAAAATGTGTGTGTGTGTATGAAATCAAGTTTATACATACACACTTGTATCTCTGGCTCCGCACATGAAAATCGTAGCGAGAGAACATATCTAGAATAGGACACCTGAGGGAACTTGGCCTCTCTATTGTCCTTGATTCCACTCTATTCTCACCACTCTTCCTATTCATTCTCAGCCAGGTCGAGCCAAGCGTGCCACTAGTGGCCCGCTGTGGGCTTAGCTATTCATCTGCCATCGGTTAAAATGCACCGATTTTTTACCCCGGAAAATATGTCGCAGTGCAACCAAGCCGCATGTTCGTGTCGCGCATTTCGGAAATGGTGTCTGAAAAACTTGCTTTCCCGTTTCCCCGACTCTGTTGTGAGACTCTTGAATCAGACGGCGGGCGACGAGCAGTAGCCTGATACTTGCTTCTTAACAACTGACTGTAAATCCAAGAATGTCAACGATTCCAAACAAAACATACAGTAAAATGAATCACTGTTGAAGTAAATCCATCTTAACATTTGCTCGCAGTTGACGTTCGCCTCTTTGGATTGTGTCTACGTGTGTATCTCTGGCAAACACTTAAACCCATGTCGTTGCGAATGGCACTTCCAATCCCAAGTGCTTCCGGTGAGCCCAAGCCTGTCCTTGTCGTGAACCAAAGGACCCACGTTTGTTGTGTAAAGTGGTTTGAATCATCACCTTGCAAAAAATGAAGCATGGCACAAATAACTTACGGACACGAATTTGAAACAGCTTGAGGGCTGGACGGGGAAGGTGAAAATCCACTCCTGAAACACGTGTTCAAAGAGTGGCCAAACTTGCCACACGTAGAATCACTGAAGAAACCCAAAAAAGTAATATCTGTCTGTCTGTCTGTCTGTCTATCTGCCTGTTTGTCTTTCTGTCTGTCTATCTGTCTATGTGTATATGTGTCTTTACACATGCTCGATTTCACAGAAACCAGCTGCTTGATGATCATTATCACGCTGTTAAGTATCAGTCAGAGCATGACTAACCTCCCTACTCCCCACTTGCTATAAAGATAGGTTCACTCCTTGAGATGCAGCTGTTGCAAGTCTGATCCCTCTCACGCCATGCTTGACACGCCTCCGAATTGATTCCATCCACTGACAAATGCCAAAGCTAGGACTTCATCATCTTTCACCGCACAGATGCGTCTGGAAATTGGAGATTGACCGGATAATTATGTCAAGTTAAAAGTAGATAAATAATGATAAGCCATCAAATTTGTCTTGGAATCTAGATTTCAAACAAACCCACATGCGTCTGCACACACCGAAACTACCAGAAATCAGGCAGTTTCAGCCCAAAGTCACTTGAAATTCCGCATACGACTGGCCTACTTCGTGCCATATCAACCTCAGCCAACTTCAATCCGCCCAAAATTCCAGGTCTTGACTCGTAATGGACGCATGTCGACTGTCATGTTCACAGTTTTGGCCATAAAAAAAGTTCTTCAAAGTAAGCAAATCAAACTTAATCAATGTCAAACAAAAAAGAAGAGTATGTATGTATGTATGCATGTGTGCATACATTACATTACATTTACATTTACATTTACATTTACATTTACATTTACATTTACATGTATGGATGGATGGATGGATGTATGTATGTATGGATGGATGGATGTATGTATGTATGGATGGATGGATGGATGTATGTATGTATGGATGGATGTATGTATGTATGGATGGATGGATGGAGGGATGGATGGATGTATGTATGGATGGATGGATGTATGTATGTATGGATGTATGTATGGATGGATGGATGTATGTATGGATGGATGGATGTATGTATGGATGGATGTATGTATGGATGGATGTATGTATGGATGGATGTATGTATGGATGGATGGATGTATGTATGGATGGATGGATGTATGTATGGATGGATGGATGTATGTATGTATGGACGGACGGACGGATGGATGTATGTATGTATGGATGGATGGATGGATGGATGGATGTATGTGTGTATGTATGGATGGATGTATGTATGTATGTATGTATGTGTGTATGTGTGTATGTATGTATGTATGTATGTATGTATGTATGTATGTATGTATGTATGTATGTATGTATGTATGTATGTATGTATGTGTGTGTACATACATTACATTACATTACATTACATTACATTACATTACATTACATTACATTACATTACATTACATTAATTACATTAGTGTGAACGCGGAGAAAAAAATCGAAAATTTTGACACGTGCTCTCATATCATCACTATCAAGGCTCTGGCAGCAGGTGGCCGTTCTCACTTTTTTGTCCAACGCGGCGAGCCATCCACAGGACCAAATAAACTTATATTTCTAACACGATCTTCGGATGTCAACTTAGCTGCTGGGAATTTGAAATCATCCAGCCAACTGTTAAACTCTCAACGCTGAAAACTGTCAGGTTGTCCAACAAAATGGGAGCTGAAGTTCTTGTCTTTAGCTGCCTTTTTTCAGCCTTTTTTCATCCTTTTTTCTCAAATGTCTTGGCCGTCTTGAACCAATTTGGGTGCCTCAGTTCCCCTCCTGGCCTCAGCTTCCGCCTTCATCTCTTGCGCCAACTGCACCGAGCGTGGCAGCTGGGTACCTCCAGGGCCGAAGCCGAAATCGGTGACCTCCAACCATCGATGACGCCACCAGTTCTCCTCTGGCACGCAGACCCACAAGTCATGCGGGGGAAGGACCAACAAACAGCGGTAGCCCCACAATAACAACAATTCGGGTGCCTGTTCCTCACCATGCTCACAAGCGATGATGGGCCGGCAACGCTGAATGGTCTCTTGGCCACCACGCAAAACTTTCTCCAAAGCACCTTCCACATCAATCTTCATAAAATGAACTTCCTCTAGATGAAAGGAATCGAAGGTTTCAACCTTCACATTTTCCTCTCCCTCATATTGCAGGACATGATTTTCTCCATAAACTTCTTTGGCTTGAAGAAACACGGCCGTGGCACCGATATTGCTGGACCTCTTTAACGCTGGACTCTTGGCTCTCAACACCTCCGATCTTTCGCCCAGCGCCACGTTGAAGGAATAGAAATTCTCCAGGCCATTGATCGCAGCGTTGCCGGTGAGTAATTGGAAAACCACCCGGAAGGGCTCGAAGGCATACACTCGCCCCGCGGGACCCACATGGAAGGCTAAGGGGATGGAGTAACTGCCCACATGAGAACCTAAATCACAGACCACCTCACCTTCACGCACTAAATTTCGGAAGACCTCCAGCTCTACAGGTTCATAGGTCCCTGCTTTGCGGATGTGATTGGAAACGACATAGTCATAGACCGGGGTGATCCAATATAAAGGTGGCGCCTGCACTGATGGAACCACCGAAACTGGATAATGTTCACCCGAGATCAAAGGAGGTCGATTGTTTCCAGTCCAATCTGGAAGATCTTTCCGACGTGCCAGGCAGGCGTGGAATCTGCGGTACAAAATTTCAGAGGTATTGTAAGTCCAATCAAAGCGGCGCACCATTTCAGCGCATGCCGCATGAGTGGCCCAGGGTTTATGCCAACTCGACGCGCCCAACGGCCACAGATGTGTCAGGAGCAATGCCAGCACTCCAGCCATGGCCGTCCCTTCAGGAAAGGGATTGATCCCTATGGAAAAAATGTGAAGCTTCAAGAGAAACTCTTTTTTCGGTGCCATTAAACAGCAAGATTCATCACTATTCTGGGGAAGTTTTGGGGTTAAGGCTGTTAAGGTCGCCATTGTTGCAAGCATTGGGTTGAGGATAGCTTGATTTATCTGCTACAGAGGTAGTGTGGCCTGATTTGCCTCATGATGCTTTCCGATTGAAACCCTGGCTGCGGAAGCTGTGTGAACTCAATTCATGATATAATTCATGGGCTGTCGGAGTGAGACAGCCTCAGGCAGCAAGCACTATCGTTATAAGTGCGGAAAGTGCAAATTATACGTAGAGTTATAGAGCAGTTGAGCAGGCTGCTATCATTCTGCAGACTGAACAGTTGTGTATGTCCCAATGCTTTTGCAGCAAATTCCATGCTTTTGTCACTTTTGTCATTTCAACTCGAAGACCTCAAAACCACTTGGACCATAAATGTGGAACTGCTATTTTTTTCACACCCGACTGGCTTTTTTTCGGGAATAAACGGAATAGGCTACTCAAAGATTCTTCATATTAAAACATATTGGAACCTTACCGGGTTGGACGTTGTGGTATAGGCCCAACCCTTTTTAAAACAAGAGGAGATCCCACGTAAATAGCATTTTTTCTTCCAAGCTCTAGCAGTCTTCATTGCACAAGCGGGCATTATGTTTTAAAAAAAGCTATCAATAAAAAAAGAAATACAGTAGATAGAAATAGCTATTGCTATTACATGTCATTACTAAATGTACCTTCTTGGTAATTTGTTACATAACTATGGAAAGATCCACCATAGAAATATAGTGGTTTTTCCCATGAATAGCATGGTGATGTTCTTTCCATAGTTTTTTGTTAAATTACCAGAGGGTAACAGCTAGATCACAACAACCATGGTAATGTCAACCCCGGATTAATAAACCATGGTTTGTTAATTGGGGGGGTATTCCCCCAATAGTCATTATTTGATACTTAAATGGTACCTTCCCAATTAAATAGCCGTTTGGGGTTTATTAATCCAGGGTTGACATTACCAATTGTTGAACAATGGCGCCATCTCACCGTTTCAGACAAGGTGCAGCGACTCGGGCGCCATCGCTGCGGTGTTTTTGCCCTGAAACAACCTGAAAGTGCCATGGCTCTTACTTTCTGGACATATCTGGAAGTGCCGATGTTCAGTGCAAATGTTCAGAAAACCTGAGTTGTTTTAAGCGTTTTTCTGGTTTCTTTGGAGAAACAACCATGAAACCGTGAGTTTCTGGCTGTTAGGAGGTTCGAGGAGAGAAATAAGCAGTTCAACGGCCCCTCCGCTGCTCTAATTCCGAGAGTTTCTTGAGCACATGCTGCGCGCGCAACCATGTTGCGGCTATAGCATCTCCAGGGCAATTTTTGGTGATGCAGAGGCATCTCACTAATGTTAGTTAAACAACAGTAAACCATGGTCTATGCCACCCATGTATGGTAAAATGTGGGGATGGTTTACTATTGCTTTACTAACATTAGTAACATCTTCCATGACTTCTATGATCTTTCCTTTCAATCAGCCAGCTCTAGCAGTTACCCTCTGGTAAACATACAAAAAACTATGGAAAGATCCACCATTTTCAATGGCTAAATCCACTATTTCTATGGGCCATTTTCAATAGCAAACTGTTGACATAACCAGAGGGTAATCCTAGGCTGGATCGCATCCATCTTTTTTCAGCGTTCGTGCGGCTCTGCGAAATGCACTCCATCGGCATTGGTTTGAGTGATCCATCCACTGGCTTTGTCTGTGAGGGCTACGACTTTCATTCGGGTTAAGCCAGACCTCAGGATCAACCACACCAAGGAATGCTTCTACCCTCTGGTAAACAGTCCCAAAAAACGATGGAAAGATCCACCATGCTATTAATGGGAAAATTCACGAAACTATAAATGGCCATTTTCAATAGCCATGTTAAATTACCAGAGGGTACTTCAAACAGCGTGACAGCGTACAGCCAAAAATATCAAAAAATCACATATACTCACACTGAACTTCAAGAAGACCAAATAATCGATGAACTACATATAGTTCAAACATCTACCGAGTGCGGAACTCCATGTGATTCGCAGGCCACTCCAGAACTTCCACAAGTTCTCCTGCTCTCAAGCGCCTGAAGCCCTGGCGCTAAATGGGCTTGTCATGCCGAGCAACGTGAGTGGCTGCCCCCAAAAACATCCAAAAACTATGCAGGGAAAGATCCTTCAGCATCTATACAGGATGCTTGGCATCTGCAATCATACTCTGCGACTCTTCATGTTCTATTCCTATTCCATCTATTCATATCTATTCCTCATTTGCACCCTTTTTTTCCATCAAGACCTGTGGGAATCATTTCACTGGGGATACTGGGGAGTGGGCCTCATCAGGGTCTTCATGTTCTGGAGAATCCACATGCTGCAGAAGTTGGTAGTGGGCCATCTCACTCTGCGGTTCGAAGTCCCCAGGTCCCTCAGGACTCTCTGGATCAAACAGATCATCTCCATCTCCCTCCGTGGCATCGCCATCGCCACCATCGCCACCATCGCCATCGGTGCTTCCCATGACGTCCACACCCTCCACGGCCACACCCTCCACAGCCTCCACGCCCTCCACGGCCTCGCCCGTGGCGCTGTTCGCGGTGGGCTCAGCCTTGGGCGCCACGGGCACCACGGGCTCCTCGAGGCCTTCCAAGACCTTGTCGGCAGGACGCTCGAAGTTGGCCGTCAGAGGCACATCACGGATGATGCGGAACAAGGCGTGCCAGTCCTGGCGACACCGTGTTACAATCAGTTTCAAACAAGCTGCTTCAGTTTCAAACAGTTTCAAACTGATTTGGCAGGCAGAAATGGGATGAAGCTCACATCACAAAACGGAGCAAGAGTCCTGAAGGTGAGCTATTCCATCATTGCCTGACAAGAGGTGGTTCGAAGACCTATCTGACCTATCTGCAGTCTGGGCCCTGAAATCCAACCCATCAGGTCTGCCAACCAAGAACGGCTGTGTCTTCACATTCCACGTCCCGGGCGGCCTCTGACAGTCAGCCACCCTTGCGCATCATCCGCAAGACATCTTGCTTTGATGCGGGGCACCTGCAGCCAATGGCCAGCGAAGGAGCTCTTGGTATCACTCCAAATTTCCAACACGCTAGATTTTTTCAGGCTACCAAATAGCAATATGTAGGGAAACTTCTGGCCCCAAACTAGACACAATCAGATAAGGAAACTCTAAAAAACATCCAACAAATCCTGGTCCTGGTCGTTTCTATCCCAATTTGGTGACCTTCATCTCCTCCTCCTCCATCGGGCCCTCAAGAACTTCGATCACCTGGTGTAGCTTGAGGTGAGGGCAACAAGCCTGGGTAGGTAGCTACCTACCCAGCTATCTACACATTTAACTTCATATGATTGTGTATGCAGTCTATATGCGTGTATGTGTATATATATATATGTGTGTGTGTGTGTGTTTATGTATATATATATACACACTATATGTATATATATATATATAGTTTATATCATCCATATCTATATGTATATAATGTGTACGTACAGTTGTAGAAGGGACAATGCTAGCACGACACTGAAAATATCAGCGCCGTGCTGGCCTCATCCGTCTTAAGCTGCCTCACTGCGTTGTCGCCAGACACCTTCGACTCCTTCGTCATGACCGTGTCCTTCACAACCTGCCGCGTTTTTTTTGCGCATTGGCATGAATCTGAAAAAACTGACATCTGATGTGGTTTTTCACTTTGAGCTTGGATCAAGATGGGGAAGAAGTTGAGTCTTCCCCATACACTGCCGGGAAGCCGAAGAAGTTGGAAACCTTTGGAAACCTCGAATCGCAAGAAATCGCAAAAGCGATGACCGAAGCCTTGCAGTAGGACCGCATCATCTGACAGAAGACATCCTCTGAGAGCTTTCCAGATTCTGCGACCTCGGCTCTGATGTCCAAAATCAGCAGAAACTCAGAGAAATCTCCCTGGAGGCTTTACCTGATTGAGACCTCACAGGATTTTTTTGGAGGGTATCAATAGATTCCAATAGATATCTCCACCAACTCCCAGACTTTCCAAGTTTGAGACCGACTTGAAGAGACGAGAAAGCAGATCTTCTGTGAAATCCACAGCTGTCATGACCTCACTTGGTCACCACTTGAGGGTAGCAATGGTGGGCAATGGTGGTTTGGGTCTTGAGATGTCTTGAGCACTTGCCATGACCCATACACCATACACCATGATGTTGTTGTGATGGTGACCCGATCGATTCACAAAGGTTTCTTTGTCGTTTAGATATATCTACCTCCAAACTTCAGTCCTTCTAAGCCGCTAACCCACCACAGATCCCCAAGGACATTGCCCATGTTCATACTTTAGTCCCAAAAACACTCTGAAAAATTTCGATTTCGGCCATTTTCCTCCATTTGTTCAATGATTTTCCCATGATGTTCCCCCCAAAAAAATCACCTGGGTCTCCGTGCCGACCTCGGTCGCGCCTTGGCCTTGGCCGTGGCCGCCGTGGCCGCCACGGCGGAGCTCTCCGCTTCTTCGCCGGGCAGCTGCTCCTTGGCAGAAGCCTCGGCAATCCCATGTGTTGAGAAAAGTTAGGACAAAAACCCCAGTGAAGCCATCAAACACCAACAAAAACCCATCAAAAAATCATCAAAAACCAACAAAAACCCTTGAAATCAGATGAAATCAGATGAAATCAGATGAAACTGCTGTGGGAAAATTCCACAGTTGTTTGAAAAGGGCCGTCAAAAAAACTAAACACTGTAGATGATCTTCGGCATTCCTATGCTCGATCTGCTCGATGTCCGGACCTCCTCCAGGATCTCCCGGTCCACTGACAAGAAAAAGAGGGAGAACTCCTGCTAGACATCAGAAACGCCACAAAAAACGACCAAAAACTTCCCCAAAAACCAGCAAGAACCAATGGTTCTTAGCGCCTTTGTGTTTTTTTTTACATCTTGATCATCTTGGCACATCAATTGGCTGTGGAAATTGGGAAATTGGATGGTTTCCAGGTATGTTTCCAGGTAGGCACTGACAGCCGATGGGGCGCAGATCCAGGTCCTGAGAGTCCATTTCCCCATCGCCATTGGCATCCATCTCTCTAAACCTCCAGCAGAAAAACTCGCAGATGCGTCCATTTTTTTCATACATGGAAAATCATGTTTAAAAAATTGCAGAAATCCCAAAGAGATTGCCATTTCAGTGATGAGTCTTCAAACTTGAAGGTACCCAGCTGGTTCATTGGTGCACCCCAAACATCTCCAGACGCTCAACAGCAGGGGCAGCTGGGGCAGCTGGGGCATGCGCAGTTGACGGATGCTTCGACCACGACGTGCAGCGTAAAGACGTGACACCTGGAGGCGTTTTGCCTGTTGGGGATCAAGCTGGCCTGACTCAAGGTTTACCCTCTGGTAAACATACAAAAAACTATGGAAAGATCCACCATTGTTAATGGGAAAATCCACTATTTCGACTGGGCCATTTTCAATAGCTATGTTTGTTTACCAGAGGGTACCTACAGTAACTATTTCAAGCTATGGTTCGAGTCGAAAAGGCAATTCAAACTGGTTTGGGAGGAAAAAAAAAAACACATGCCCTAAACTGCCTTGAACATGTTGATTTCCGTGACTTTCCCACTTTTCACCGCACCAAAGTCTACTCGTGTACTTTTTTTGACCCCATTTTTTTGGTGAGAATCAATGGATTGGTTTATATAGGGGAAAATTTACAGGAAAACCCCATATTTAATGGTAAAAACCATGGTTTCCTGAAAATTTTCCCTTAAACCAATCCATTTTGAGGGAAATCATGAAAAATCCACAGCTGCCATGCCTTCACAGCAAACAGCCGTGCTCCAAAAAGCTCGGACTTCTCACGTTTTTCCACCTGCGCCAATGGCGAAGTTTTGAAACCCGTTTTTTAACCACCGTTGATCGGCACCAACTGTCAATGGATACTTGAGATAGGGATAGGTGGAATACATTTATGTGATTGATGTATAGGTTGAATATATTAGTGATATGGAGTGTGTATATATATATATATTATTCAACTATTCAGTGGATACTTGTGATTGATGTATATTTCTGTAGGTGGAATAGGTTGAGCAATACCTACTACTTAAAACTGCTACTTAAAACGTGCCTCGCTCTTGAAGCGGTGACACAAGTTTTCCACTCGCTGCAGTCGCAGTTCCAGCCGGCCCATCCTAGGTTGAGCTGTACCAAATGACCAAATGCCAAGGGAAGGTCACGAGAGACACGGTTGATCCCATGGATTTGTTTTTCTGGGAAAATCTTAACCGGAAACCAGGGTTTTTCCCGTAAATATTGTGTTTTCCTGTACATTTTCCCGTAAACCAATCCATTGATTGATCCCATAAACTAACATGGGGAATATATGTTTCTCCAAATGTGGAGCTGTACCCAGCCTGGTTTTATGATTTCTTGCGGGGATTTAACCATCAAAAATCGTGTTTTTCATGTGTGAAAAGGGGATTTACCCAAAATGACCAATTGTATATGATAAACATTGATAAACCATGATGCAAAATCTCCGAACAAGCCACTGCTTTGCCAAGACCCGAAAATCAGGGACCAGCAAGTCCTGCCAAAGAAACAGCACCTGTCCTAATCCCCATAGCATCCCATAGCCACATGGCCACATGGCCAGCGATGCTTTTGCTCAGCTCATCTCCTTGACATCTTCCTGGTCTTTCTCAGCAAAGCCATTGGGAAGCTCATCGATCTTTTTCAGGACAGACGATGCCACCAATCTGGCATCCTACCAAGGGATGCCAGGGATGCCAAACCACCACAGGTCTGACTTCCTGTTTCTTCGTGCGGGTCTCTCACATCCATTATATAGATATATATATATATAGAATCTGCCACAATCTCATCACCTGATTTTTCTTCGGCGGAAAAAACCTTCAAAGATTGCCCTGAAATCTTCCGCCATACTGTTATCGTTATTATATGAATGTTCGATCAATGATCATGATACTGTGGATGGAAGAAATCCTGCACCAGTTGATAGATGGTTTATCCGATTATCCCATTATTTATAGGGTTTCAACAATCCAAGATGGTGCAGGATTTCGCAACCATCCACAGTATCATGATCATGTTTCAGTAGAAAGCCTCCTGAAAAATCGTCAAGTTCTCGGGCCTCCACCATCGATCTGCAGCTACTACTTTTGGAGATCAGCTCAGCGTCTGTCATTGCACTTCGGTCCTGAGGAGACTCAGGACACCATTTGTTTTTTGCCATGGATTTCCCTTGCAGATTTTTGGACCTTTGCTGCAGATTTTCCCAAACATCAAGCCTGAGAAACACGACATTTAGGGTCAGTTAATAGCACTAGGGTTTCTACAATGGATTGTGATAAATCTGATAAATCCATTTTATATCTCATGGATAGTATAAGTACTGTATAACACTGTATAACCCATATTAAATGTGCCATGGTTTCAAAAAATGTCAACATGTAGATTGCATCTACATAACATGCCCATCCTGCAAACCTTGGCCGCGCAAATGGGATCAACCCCACGGAACGAGGTCGTTACGTCCACCGATGTCCACGAGTTCGTTATGTCTACAGTATCGGTGGATGGAAGTGGACATCGGTGGACAATGTTGTTGTTGTTGTTGTTGTTGTTGTTGCTATCTATTCGAGTTATTTTTGGGAATTGTTCCATTCCATTGAAGCAACGAATAGATAGCAACAACAACAAAAAAAAACATAACAGTCATAGTCATAACAACTATGAGTTCAAAAATCAAACTTCCCAATTTTTCCCCTTTGTTTTCCCACCGCGTTTCTCCCCAATCAGAGCACCCCACCTGCTCTGCCAAAGGCGGCAGCGACCGCTCCACGTTTCGCACCGCCTCGTCTGCCTTTCTGATCTCGTGGCCCAGCAGACCCACCTACGACTAAAAGATGGGAGGATTTCACCAAGAAAAGTGGGGATTTTATGTGATTTTTAGAACGTTTTTGCCAAGAAAAAATATGAAAATCCGAGATTTCACCAGCAAAAATGCAGATTTATCTTCAGATTTCACCAAGAGTAATGAGATTGTTTTGCCCATTTGGTTGTTTTGAACCTAATTGGGTTGAAATGTTCAGCTTGAGGTACCCTCTGGTTATGACTAACATAGCCATGGTATAGATGGCCCATAGAAATAGATGGTTTACCTATTAATAGCATGGGTGGATCTTTCCATGGCTATGTTAGTCATAACTAGATGGTATTCACAGATATTTCACATTTGTCTGATCTCAATGGATTGGTTGAGGTATCTGATGAGTTGATGGTTTGTTGTTTCACAGATCTCTCTCTCTTTAACTCCCTCTCGCCATCTGATCCATCTGTCATTCGCAGACTGACGGCATTGGGACAGCCATTCTCTTCACGGCGGCTGATTCAAAAGACATGGAAATTCCGGTGGAAGAAAGGGCGGGATTGATGATATTGATGAGGCTGTTGACGGATGTTACCCTCTGGTAAATTAACATAGACCCTAGCAGTCATCGGGGTTGGAAGATTAGTTTGACCATTAAAACTAAGCTATGTTCAGGGTCTATGTTAATTTACCAGAGGGTAATATTGATGGATGTTGAGCTACAGGTAGGTACAGCAAAGGACCCCAGCCCTCCAAACGCCCCGGCCGATACTTCGCCTTGGTATCCAGTTGCGCTCGCAGATTGGCTCGGACCTTGTCCCGAGCTTCTCGCAGCACCTTTCGATACCTGAAATGGGCCATGGACTATGGTGAACCACCATGAATGAAATAGCAATGTCAAAAACTTGCCATAAACTCATATAAATTCTACAATGGGTTGTATAAACCATGCAGGTTTTTGATACATAAACTATCATAAACTTACCTTCCAAAAACCGGGCCCCCATTTTTACATATATTTTTGGCATAACCCATGCCCAACGGGTAGGTTTATGGCATGGGGTTTACCACATTACAAATCAAACATGGCCATAAGAAATTCCCGATTGGTGGCGTTGTCCAGTGGAAACTATGTTTGATTGCCAAAGATATCATCCCATCACCCTAATATCAAACACCCAAAAATTGCATGGTCCTCATTTTTTTCTCTGGAAATTGCCTACTGGTTTCATGGTTTCATGGTCTCGTTTTGGGGTTGTTTTTTTTTCTCAACTGTGATGGGAAAAGGTCATGCCATGTCATGCCAAACCCAAAAAAAAACAAACCCAAACCGGATCGTCACTGGATCGTCCCTGGAGCAAGGAACCGGTCTCTTCGCAGCTCCTTCTCTGCACCCAATTTGGTCTTCAGTAATGGGAACCTGCCGACAGCATCAAATTCCCATGGACGATTCCCATTCAGATTCCCCAGCCGAAACGAACAGAAAGCCCCTTTTTTGAAAAAACAGCTGTAAAAAGCAATGGATTGGTTTGTTGGGGAAAATTTTAACCGGTAAAAACCCATATTTCGTGGGAAAATCCATGGTTTCCGGTTAAGATTTTCCCTTAAACCAATCCATTGAAAAAGCGAGCGCCATGACATCTGTTTGACCAACAGCTGACCTGGCGAAGGTCACACCCCTTTGTCCATCGTCCACGGTGGATTTCCAGATCTGCTTCATGACCTCAAAAAACGCGCAGGCGACTCGCACAAAAAGAGACTGCTGGATTTGCTGGATGACTCCACTTTTCAAAACTTCAGGATCTTTGAGAATCCTCATTCCAAACTCAGAATCCAGCAAAATGAAGGGCTATTTTGAAGTATTTTCATCCACCAAAATGGTGTTTTTTTGATAATCGATCAATCCCGGACGGAAAAATCGGACGCCTCTGGAGATATGTCCACGCCCAAATCCTTCGCAAAGGACAGGACCTGCCGCTGTTCATGTCACCCTGCAAGTCCCACAGTGATGCAGGTTCTTCCTCCTACCACCCTAACAACAAGCATAAAAATGTGTTGAATTGTATATGTGTATATGTATATGTATATGTGTATGTGTATACATTTTCATGTACATATTATGTGTATATATATATATATAGATGTGTGTGTATATAGAGTTGAGATATGTTGAGACTCCATACATCAAAAAATATGGCATGGTTGTTTGGCAAAGCAAAGGGTCATTTCTGGTTCCAAGCTCAAACTGACACCCAGAAATTGTTCAATTCCCAAAGAAACTGTTAGGGTTTGGGGATTTTTTGAGACCGGAAAAATGCGGTTCCAAACACTTTCCGCGGAAAGACCTCCTTCTCTGACAGCAACTGATCTCGATCTACATCGTATTTGGAAAAGAGCTCCTGTCACTGCGGGTGATGAAACTGATGAAACTGCAAATCCAAGAGACCTAAACTGAGATCCCAAGGTTTGCCCAAAACAAGGCGGGATCTTTTCTCATCATTTTCACACAAAAAACCACCAACAATGATCTTGGTTTTTCTCAAAATTTCAGCCAGTCCATCCATCAAAAATGGCCCTTCCATCCTTTTCCCCTTGGTTTTTCCCCCAGGGTCCTCCAGTTCCGTGGTCTTCTTGGTGGCCTCCACCCGCCGTGCCACGGCATCTTTCACGGCGCGCACCGCGAAGAGAACCCCATCGCTGAGCTTAGTGCACCTTGGATGGGGAACATTTGCGGTACCCAAAAAGATCAAAAGGAAATGATTAGATTAGATTAGATTAGATTAAGACTAAGATTAAGATTAAGATTTAGATTAAGATTTAGATTTAGATTTAGATTAAGATTAAGATTAAGATTAAGATTAAGATTAAGAGTAAGATTAAGATTAAGATTAAGAGTAAGATTAAGATTAAGATTAAGATTAAGAGTAAGATTAAGATTAAGATTGATAAGATTAAGATTAAGATTAAGATTGAGATTCAGATTAAGATTAAGATTTAGATTTAGATTTAGATTTAGATTAGATTAGATTCGATTAGATTAGATTAGATTAAGATTAAGATTAAGATTAAGATTAAGAGTAAGATTAAGATTAAGATTAAGAGAGTAAGAGTAAGATTAAGATTAAGATTGGTAAGATTAAGATTCAGATTCAGATTCAGATTCAGATTCAGATTTAGATTTAGATTTAGATTTAGATTTAGATTAGATTAGATTAAGATTAAGATTAAGAGTAAGATTAAGATTAAGACTAGTAAGATTAAGATCAAGATTAAGATGAAGATTAAGATTGAGATTCAGATTCAGATTAAGATTTAGATTTAGATTTAGATTTAGATTAGATTAGATTAAGATTAAGATTGGTAAGATTAAGATTAAGATTGAGATTCAGATTCAGATTAAGATTTAGATTTAGATTTAGATTAGATTAGATTCGATTAGATTAGATTAGATTAGATTAAGATTAAGATTAAGATTAAGATTAAGAGTAAGATTAAGATTAAGAGTAAGATTAAGATTAAGATTGGTAAGATTAAGATTAAGATTAAGATTCAGATTCAGATTAAGATTAAGATTAAGATTAAGATTTAGATTTAGATTTAGATTAGATTCGATTAGATTAGATTAGATTAAGATTAAGATTAAGATTAAGATTAAGATTAAGAGTAAGATTAAGATTAAGATTAAGATTAAGATTGGTAAGATTAAGATTAAGATTAAGATTGAGATTCAGATTCAGATTAAGATTTAGATTTAGATTTAGATTAGATTAGATTCGATTAGATTAGATTAAGATTAAGGTTAAGATTAAGATTAAGAGTAAGATTAAGATTAAGACTGGTAAGATTAAGATCAAGATTAAGATTAAGATTAAGATTGAGATTCAGATTAAGATTTAGATTTAGATTTAGATTTAGATTTAGATTAGATTCGATTCGATTAGATTAGGATTAGATTTAGATTTAGATTTAGATTAGATTAGATTCGATTAGATTAGGATTAGATTAGGATTAGATTAGGATTAGATTAGGATTAGATTAGGATTAGATTAGGATTAGATTAGGATTAGATTAGGATTAGATTAGGATTAGATTAGATTAGATTAGATTAGATTTAGATTAGATTAGATTAGATTAGATAGATAGATAGACAGATAGATAGATAGATAGATAGTTTTATATATATATATAATGGTATATGATATATACATAAATAGATATCCAACATCTATAGCTATTGAAAATAGCCATAGAAATAGTGTATTTACCCATTAAAAATATTAATAGCATGGTGATTTTCCACAGTTTTTTGTATGTTTACCAGAGGGTAATAAGTGAAAATCACAAGTATCCTCAGCATCCTCGGTATCATCATGTATCATCATGTATCATCCAGAAAACGCAAAGAAAAAAGAAAGAAAATCCGCACAAAAGTTCGTTGAAACATCATGAAACATCATGAAACATCCTCTGGTAATTTAACATAGCTATGGAAAATCACCATTTTCTAGCTAGGAAAATCCACTATAAATGGCCATTTTCAATAGCTATGTTGACATAACCAGAGGGTATCCCCAAGTTAGAGTCCCAGACACTCGTTGATCCTGGTTAGACATCTCGCCATAAGCTGCTTTAGCTCAGAAGGGCCCAACACCGCCACGCCTACGGGTCCCGGCGGCTCCTGACGTGTGATTTTTTGGGTCGTTTTACCAACTTTAATGGTGGTTTTACCAACTTTTAATGGTGGTTTTACCAATTTGTATGGTCGGTTTACCAATTTTATGGTGTTTTTAATGGTGGTTTTACCAATTTTATGGTGCAAATGTGGATTTACAATGATTTACATAGGCCTTGGGCCTCAAAGTTCATTCTTTTTTTGAGTTCATGAGGGTCTAGGTATACAAACATTTAGTGTCACGTATGAGTCTTCAATGATGTCCTCACAATTTTTCTGCAAATATGCCAATGTGTATGTGTATGTGTATGTGCATATATAGGTATGTAGTTTTATATATACACACCACATACGTTTTTTAAAAATTACCAAAATCAATGAACATCACATATCACTTCATCGGAACCATCGACATCGACATCCATCTGTCAAAAAATTGCCGTTCCTTCCATCAATCCATCAGTTCAACGAAAATCTGTTTCGGAAACACATTGTGTTCAACGAAAATCAGTTTTTCCCAAATTTCTGTCTTAGGGTTTTCCCATGGTTTCAAGGCGAAAAAAATTCACCTCCCAACCCCCTCAGTTGCTGAGATCTTTCCCATGGTCCTTCATCTCAGGGCCGTGGCTCACCAAAAAATCCATGCAGGTCTTGATCAGCGTCTTACAACTGGCTCCAGCTGCTTCCACGGCTTCTGCACAGGCTTCCACCTAGCGAAGTTCCAACGATTCGAAACCTACTGGGGATGGTAAATCTGTTGTTTCTCACGTAGAAACTCGATGTGAAATTGATGTGTTTGCGAATTGGTGATTCCAAGAAAATGTGATATGAAAGAAATGATATGAAATGATATGAAATGATATGAAATGAACATTTGATACCCTCTGGTAAACTAACATAACTATGGAAAATCACCATTTTTAATTGGAAAATCCACTATTTCTATGGCCATTTTCAATAATTAGCTATGTTTGTTTACCAGAGGGTACCTACAGTAACTATTTCAAGCTATGGTTCGAGTCGAAAAGGCAATTCAAACTGGTTTGGGAGAAAAAAAAAAACACAGAGTTTAGGTACGTTAAATTTCCAGAGGGTACCCCATGTCCCCATAGCCGAAGTCAGTGGAGACCCCGCTGGACCTCGGGCAAGCTTTGTTCATCGCTGGTCTCCAGTGGCGTCGCAGTCTCTCTGAGCTGTTCGACCTCGAATCCGCTCACTTGGGACAAACTGAAGGAGCCAACCTTTGGTTAAACAATGGTTAAACAATGGTTATTATGGTTAAACAATGGTTAAATAATGGCATTATCATTATCTGTTAATGGTTAAATTATGTTAAATTATTGTGGTTATCAATAGTTAATGGTTAAATAATGATTAAATAATGATTAATGTTTATTAATTATTAATGGTTATTGTGGTTATTATACTAAATTATTAATATATGATTATCCCAAACTGAGCTTCAAGGATCTTCAAGGCAATGTGCAACATTGTGCAAGCAAGCTACCCCCTTCTCAGCCATATCTAGCAGACCGCTGAGCTCTGCTAGAAGCTTCTAGCAGGAAACGATGGCAAACGGGAAAAATTGAAGGTTTCACGGTTTCCCATTACCCTCTGGTAATTTAACATAACTATGGAAAATCACCATTTTTAATAGGAAAACTCACTATTAATGGCCATTTTCAATAGCTATGTTGACATAACCAGAGGGTACCAGGTTGGAGAAGCCAAGCTCGCTTCGCGCGTACGAAAAAAATGGTGCCTTGGCTCGGGATTCCAGCTCTTGGCGGCGCTTCTCATCCGCTTCCTTCTTTTCCTGCGCTTTCCTTTTCGCCTGACGTGTCTGCCATGACGTGCCATGCAGCAAAATGCAGCAAAATGCAGCCCATTGCAGCCACTGTTGAGGTTCCAGGGCACCTCGTTGAGGAGTTCAATCCTCTTCTTGGTCTGTTCCAAGTATTTGTCCGCCTCGCCTTTCATGTAATCCTTCTGGCTGCCAGCTTCCTTGTCAAAAAAAAACAGCCAGTAACATGTAAGCGATATTTCAGGGCGTGCTGCAAGCTGGATAGAGTGCCTCCAAGTGCAGCTTCATGGTTTCCTCCAGCTCTTTTTGGACGGTCTCCATGCTCTCTGGGGTGGCAGCGTTCAACTTCTGAATGGCCTCCAGGGGTGTTACCATCGTTTTTCCAAATTGCACTGGTGAAAAACATATGGCGTAAAAAAAAAGCACCTTCCGTAGGAGGAAGACGGCTTTTCCTTCCTCCCAAAAAAAATGCAATGCCATCTGTCCGATTTTGAAGCAATCTGAGACCTTCCAAAGCTAATACCTGCAGTCACTCCAAAATAACCACATTGTGACTACATGTAACTACAGTGAAAGTCCTTGATTCGCTGCTCTGCCAGCTCCTTCTGCTTCTTCTGCTCCTCCTGCTTTGTTTAAGTGCCGCAGGCATAGGTAACACAGCCTGCAGACAACAAAATGACAACGAAGCCACACGGGTCCTCCCTCTTTTTCCTGATCTCTTCCTGTTTCTTTCTAGCTTCTTCCTTGCGTTTTCTTTCGGCTTCACGCCTGACATCAGTTTTCTGGTCTTCAGTTGTGTCTCAGTTTTCTGCCATTTCTCCATCCCATCCCGAAAGTGAAACTCCTCAAAGCTTCTTCTCGTTTCTGCCGGTGGAATTCCTCTTCCAGCCTTCAGAGGACTCCGCATATGGACTCCAGAGGATGTGTGACTTATTTTGCTCATGTATAGAAATGGATCCATTTATTAACTTTTCTAGTGTAATCTATATATATATATCTGTGTGTGTGTGTCTATATGTATGTGTATGTGCATATGGTCCCACACAAAAAATGTCAAGAGTAAATAGACGCGGATAATATATTCATACATCTATCTATCTATCTATCTATCTATCTATCTACCTGATCTATCTACCTATCTACCTGATCTATCAATCAATCAACCAATCTATCTATCTATCATGTTCTATTGGAGACACTTTTGGTTATCGGGCTAGTTCTGGCCTTCTTTTTGCTCCTTCCTGCTGCAGCCGGGCATATTCCTGCATCTGGCGTTCCGCAGCATGCGGGTCCATGAATGCGGTCTGCATGCCCTGCATGCCGTAGTACATCCCGGGATAAGGCATCACCTGGGGTATCCAGAAATCCAGAAATCCCATGGTGCCATGATGTCGTCACCATTTTTTCAGAGTTTCTGCTGTGTGACAGCTGTGGATGTAAGCACAGCTAAGCTGTGACTGGGCTAAGCTGTGGGCCGTCTCTTTGTCTTTCTTTTCTTTCTTTTCTTTCTTGCGAGTGACCTTGAAGCTTTCATCCACAGGCCCATCATAGGGCACCTGGCGCTAGTCCAAAAACAAATCCGAAACCTATCCAAAAACCATCAAAAAAAGAATCAAGAAAAACATCAAGAGCCATCAAGAACCATCAGAACCCATCAAGAATCATCAAAAATCTTTACATAAACTATAAACATCTGTACTATACTATACACATCAAAAACCATCAAGTGTTGAAATCTGAAACTCCCAATGGATTCGCCTTCCACCCTGACTCGGGCGGTGTGGTGTCTCTGCCGGGCTGGTAGGCCCAAACCTGCCGGGGGTGAAATGAGTATGGGTCAAAACATGTGGAAAAACCATGAAAAAGCTTGGTGAAAGCTAAAATAGATGAAAATAAATGAAAATAAGTGATACCCTCTGGTAAACTAACATAGCTATTTAAAATGGCCATTGAAATAGTGGATTTACCCATTGAAAATGGTGATTTAACCCATAGTTATGTTAAATTACCAGAGGGTACATGCTGATACATCACTGCTATTTCGTGCCCTGGATCTTCATCATCCCATGTTTTTTTGGCCATCGAAGTTCACCACGGCATTCCTTTTTTATCCCTGCCTGGTCGCCACCAACCTTGGGGCCAAACCACCAACCTGAAAAGTCAGAGCCATCTCTGTCGTCCCAATAGTACAGCATCACCTCAGCGGAAAAATCTGAGGTTTCATCACTGGGTTTCATCCCTAATCAATGGAGGTTTATAGCTGGGAAATCATCTATAAATGGGAAAAACATCATTAACTGGCTGCTGGTTTTTGAGCAAAACTCTGAAAAATGATGGAGTGAGTTCGTCAGTTGGGATGATGAAATTCCCAATTTGTTTGGGAAAATAATCCAAATGTTCCAAACCACCAACCAGATCATGTTCCATAAGATTCTGGGTGAGGTGAAAATCTGATCATCAAATCTTATGGAACATGATGGCACATCATCAATTATTCCAATCAGATTCTGGCTGAATGATCATGTTCCATAATTAGATGGAAAAATCTCATGGGAACCCCAAATTCTTGGTGAATGATGAGGTGAATGATCATGTTCCATGTTCGATGACTTCGATGTTCCCGATGAAAATATGGATCATATGGCCATTTGGCGGAAGTATACACCGGGTATACCCCGTTGTCAAAGCCATTTGAGGTGGGTGCATCGAGATCGTTGTACTTCTCATCCCGCTTGTAGTATGGCCTCACAGGTGCTGGGTGAAAACTCACCCGTTTTCACCATTTTTCACCATGTTTTCAGCAGCACCTGCCATGATTTTCTCCGGCAAACTTGAAGTCGCCACGCACGATCTTCTTCACCGTCTTATCTTTGCAGCCGGACACCGCAACTCCTCACGATGCCACGAATTGAAAATCTTAAAACCAAAAAGGAAAACCTGATGCCATTCTCATCAACGGAGTTGAGCTCAGTCCTTTCGGCCAGTCCAAGGTATCTCGCGGCCCTTGAGCCTTTGGAAGCTTCTCGGCCTTTTCAGCCTTTGGTTTCTTTTCAGCTTTGCTTTTCAGCTTATCTTTGGAGACTTTGGCCTTTGCCTTATCTCCCTTGTCTCCTTTGGTTTTCGCAGCTTTCTCCGTCTTCACCTTCACTTTCGAGCTTTCAGCTGGCTCCTGACATGAAATCTTCAGCACCTCCCAGGACCTCAGGCCTCACCTCCCAGGCATCCCAGGCCCACACTGGGAGATCAGTACCTTGGACTCCTTGGATTTGGAATCTTTGGAATCTTTGGAATCTTTGGAAGCTCCATAGCCAAATCCCGGGTAGTCGTACCTTGATCATCTTGATCCAGAAATCAAAAAAGAAATAAAAATCGTTCCAATCCTCACCAAAGCCTAGAAAATTATCATTTTTTGCACAAAAAAATGCCATATGAGGTGGTCTGAAAATAGGCTACCTAAATACACTGGTCAATCATAATTACAATTAGGGGCGATGACCTATTTTCCGAAACCCGCCACAAAAAAAAAAAACAGTGGTGAAATGTGGTGAATGATGAAGTTCAATCCCTATAATGTGGGTCAAACAATGCCATAAACCATCCCCAAATCACCATTTTTATAGGTGGTATAACCTGAAACCATGCCCAAATGGGTGGTTTATGGCATTGATTTACCCACCTTTAAAACCATAAAATGGTTAGATCTCCACTAAGACCTGTACGCGGAAGGCGTCAGCACGGCTCCCGGTGGGCCGAACAGGCCGGGATAGGCTCCGGGATAGGCAAAGGCGTACCTGAAAAGAGGCAAAACATGGCGAAATGCTCGACCAAACGCTGGAAAACACTGGTAAAACTCAGTAAAACACTGAAAATAGGACGAAAGTGGAAGCTCAAAGATCCAAAATCATCAAAACAACATTAAGTGTCATTAAGTCGACCTCAAAAATCATCCAAAATCATGAAAAATCACAGGCTCATTGGGCCCAATTAGCCAATTGGTTGTCCTCCAAACGCTCGGCGCACATGTGGATGTCGCCTGGCCGGACCCTGGCCGTTGGAAACAGCCGCGCATCGCGCGGCTGTAAAGACAGCTGCAGCCAGAACAGCTGCGACGGATGTGACGGTCACGTGACGGATGTGAAAACAACCAAACCCCGGTTCTAAAAATGTGGAAAAACATGAAAAACAAACTGTGGCAAATGGGATTTTGGAATATTTTGGAGATTTATATAGATTTATGGGAAGAGATGCCAAACACTTTCGGTGAAACTGTTGGAAAGGTTGGTGAGGCTTCACTCGAAGTGGATAAATGATGATAAATGTTCAGCTTTGGCAAAGCTTCCGACCAAAGTGGCTGCACCTGAGAACCAAGTCGCAAGTCGAGTTTTGCAGTTAATATCATCCTGACTCTGGTTGTTTGGGGTGAGATGGAAAATCTCCGGGCGGTCCACGCTCAGATCGAGACTCCTGATGCCAAACATGGCTTTCAAGCCCATGGCAGCCTCAGCATGGCTGGCAGCATGGCAGCCAGCATGGCATTGCTGTGATGGCCAAATGACTCAAGAGGTAAGCCTGGTAAGCTATTTAAAAAAAAAAAAAAAACTGCTATCTGCACTTCAGGACAGCGCTCTGGCAAGGTGTTTTGCACCCGCCATTTCACACATACTTCGCCCCACAGGACTTCAAGTTTTGATCGGAGCTTGCCTGTCCTTTGTCACCTCCCTCCACCACCTCCACCTTGATCATCAGCTGATCATCAGGAGTCAGCTCCTTCAGCTTCTGTCGCGACGCTCGCTCTGAGGCATCCTCTCTCACCGGGAACGACGAAGACGAAGACGAGGAAGACGAAGAAGACCAGGAATGTGTTCAGCACTTGGAGCTTGGCAATCTTGGCAATCTTCAGCTTTACGAATCTTTACGAGCTGTGAATATCCGCCCTCACACAGCCTTCGGCAAAATAGACGTGCGGTACAGCACCAATCTCTGCAGCAGTCTCTCCGAAGAAACTGCGGGAGAGGACCACGGCTTTTGCCGAGGCCAACAGAAGATAAGCTACATAGGAATCAACAAAGCCTTGGAGACCTAGATTTGCATGTGAACGATCCACATGTGCCAGATGCCATGTACGCTCACCAGTTCCATCATCATCCAACACCACCAGTTTTCCACGCTCCTGCAGTTCTTTGACCTCTGGAAGTTCCAATGCTGAAAAGGTGTCAGAACTCAAAAACCATGGCGTAGAAGCAGGAAGTCCAACTTCCTTCTCCACCACTGCGGCGCAGCTCAGGAACTTTGGCAAAGTATCCAAGGTGTGTCTGGCGGGATCCCACCAGAGGCGCCCCGATTCGTTGCCCGCGCGGAAGTGCAGCGCCAGAAACCCCGGCGCCGCGTGGGCTTGGGAGGTCCAGGGTAGTAGCTGTGCCGACAGACCCAAGGTGTCCGTTGCCTCCGACAGCCGCCTCTGCAGCAGAGGAGTTGGTTGGAACAAGACGTCCCACAAGCGCGCCACCAGATGGGGCCAGCCGGGCAAACCATAGGCTTCAGCCTGGCTCTTCAACAAAGGATGCGCCTTAAAAATGCCACAGCTGGCCAGGTGTTGACACCCCACTTTGACCCTTCAAAAGCTCTACCAAGAAAAGGTGACTTTCACTACGGAATTAGATGGCATTGGTGCCATAGGATACCATAGGTATATCTGTGCGTATATGTATCTGTCTGTATACACCTCCGTGTGTGCGTGTGTGCACATCCAATTGGTTTACTTTTTGACTTTGCAAACCAACATGGTTCAAATGAGGGCAGGACTAGAACGGCCTGGAGCTCACGATGATTCATGGACAATTGCAGAATTTGACTGGAATCCTCCACCAGCCACGTGAGGTCTTCCTGGAAGGATACCCGGTCATCCAAGTAGAAGCTCTGACTGCCATGGCCCAGGGAGGCACCTTGTAACCTCCAATCCAGTACGAAATCTCCGGAAGCCTCCGCTCCTCTCAAGCGCGGTTGAAGTACCAATGACAACGGCAGTGGCGAGTCGAAATCGATGAAAAAGGCACGCGATGTTAACAAAGCAATCAGGAATGCTGAGAGAATGCCATTGGTTCGATCACCATGACCTCCACATAAAGTCAAGGGATTGCAGACATAGATCAAAGCACGGAACTGGTTCTTCTCGACTCGCGCTTTGGCAGAACCATCCACAGTCCTTCCCCAAGCTTCCACTGCGCGCCGATGGAATTCCAAATATGGGCCCAGGCTTTCTAGAGTTTCCTGAAAGCTTTGTCGCGCAGTATCCTGGACCCGACGCACAAAGTCCCCAGTCAAACCATGGACGTAGCCATTGTAGCTGACACCAAACTCAGATCTGTCGAAAATTCTCACAGCATCTGTCGAAAACTTTCCCATGAGCAAATCATCAAGGTCAGTCTGGAATGAACTCCTGGACTCTCGGGCATCAATCATCAACACCTTCACAGCCTTCACATCATTGGGATTTTGCTGGCCTCGGCCCAGATTCATTGCCACGACATCGGCATTGCTCAAGGTTGAGTGATGCCTGCGCCACACCATTCGTGCACCATTGCCATAAAAGCGACAACGGGCAGAAAGATCCACCGAGTGCGTTGGTCGGTAGATGGTTTCTGATGGCTGGCGGATGGCATCTTCAATCAACAAAAGTTGTAACCTCTCTGAGGCTTCCAACATCTGCACAGCTGCTGACCATAGCCTCTCCACCATTTCCCGTGGCGTTTGGTTCGAAATGATGAAGCTCAAAACGGAAAGATCGGAAATATCCAACAGGTGCTCGGTTGAATCTGTCTCATCTCCTCTCAAATGGTTGGGCCAGTGCCAGAAAGACCCCTCAGTTGATTGGACAGTTAGAAGGCGCTCATCTCCCCAGAAGAGAAGGGAACCTGAACCCTTCAAGAATGCGAAGTCCAAACTGGCAGATAGAATCTTCAATTGATACACCAGCTTGGCCAAAAGCCGTGAAAATACCATGGAAAATCGATCCACCCAAACATGCCAGGTCCGTACACTCCCTTGCGGCCTCTGAAATGGATATGCCACAGCATCTGCCCAGATTTTTTCGTGGCTTTTGGGCAATTTCACTCCAACAACTCCAGCCACCAGTGGAAGTTGGAAGCACTTCAGCAGCTCTTCCCGTCCCTGTCCCTGTCGTCCCTGGTGGATCGCCTGGGCATCACTCGCCATGAGTTCCTCCGCCGCAGCCTCCATGGCCCGCAGGATCCGGGCGAAGCGTCGCGCCAGGCCTCGGAGCTTCGCGGACCAGTGGGATCTCGCCACGATGCCACGGGGCTTCAGGCAGTGGGACCTGGGCAGTGGACGCAGTGGGACCATTGGATTCATATTGGGTTCATATTGGGTTCATATTGGGTTCATATTGGATTCATTGGTGGTTGAAAAATGTTGAAAAACCCATGTTTCAAGCATCTTTCAAGCCATCAAAGACGAAAAACCACCGAGTAAATGAAGATCATCGTCTTCCAAAGTGGGTTATGTTAAAATCGGACCCCCATGGGCCCCACACAACTCCTCGCAGGGCCTCAGGGTCATAGCCATGGCTTTGCGTTGAAGTTCGATACCCTTCCGCCCCAAGGGAAGTGCAACTTCTTTCAAGGCTTTCAGTCGAGCATGAAAGCGTCCCCGCATCAATGGCTGGCAAGGGCTATCAGATCTGGACCGCCTCAAACCTTCTTCAACTTGGTTGGCGAATTCCAACTGTTGATCCATGGTTCTCACTTTGAAGCTCAGTACCAGCTCCGCATATTCCATGATCGACTTCACCTTATCCACACTGCAACAAGTCACATCAGCACGAGCAGTGGAAAATCCTTTAAGGCGTTGCCATACCTGGCCGGCTTCTGAGCTGGTCTGATGCCGACCCAACAGGTGACAGTGAAAATGTGCAGGGAGCAATGCCTGGACCAAGTGGAGGCCCAACAGCACGAAGAATAGCGCCATTGCTCAGTTTCTTTGGCTGTAGAATTAGCTCATTTTGCATTGTGGTTATATGTGGTTATATTGTTTTCTATGCAACTGGGCGAATATGAGGTTTCTTCAAACACACAACATCAACATCATAGTAAATGTCAAGAAATTGAATAATGTTCAAAAACCAACAGGTACCTCTTGAACAAAACGCATGTCATTGGTACCGTGCACCGTGCTGCAGCAGGGTCTCAAAAAATGGATGGTTTTTTAAGGCTTCCATTCTGAAAATCACCAGCCATTAATTTTCTTGGGTCCGCTACTCAACACTTTTTTTTCACCTATACCCAGGCCTTTTTTTTCACAAAAAAAACACGGCAGAGCTCCCAGGGTCCCAACGTCTCTCACCAGGGCTGGCATCTTCGCTAGAACCTGTGTCGGTCTCGTCCTGGATGCCTCGCCTCAAACAGCTGTGAAGCCATTGCTGGCGATGCGAAGATGCGAAAAAACATGGGATAGGTGAAACAACACATAAAACAGTCGCATTCATTAAATAGATCCGTTTAACTGTAGGTGATGTTTTTAATGATTTAGTATTAGATGATATTAAAGATGATATTAGATGATACTAGATGCAGCAATTCGCTGAAAAAGATGCTCCAGCCTGAGCTCACATTGGCTCGTACAACATTCAGTCGCAAGGGCCTCAACGACAAATTGTTGTTCCATGCTGTCTATGCATGTTTTTATGTCTGTGTTGCATATGTAGGTATAGGTCTGTATGATTTGCACATATTATTTATCTATACTCTATATATATATATGTGTGTGTGTGCGTATGGTAATGTAATGCAATGTAATGTCATGTCATGTAATGTACTGTAATGTATGCCTGTATGTGTGTATCTGTGTATGGATGGATGGATGGATGGATGTATGGATGGATGGATGTATGGATGCATGGATGTATGGATGTATGGATGTATGATGTATGGATGTATGGATGTATGGGTGTATGGATGTATGGATGTATGGATGGATGGATGGATGTATGGATGGATGGATGGATGTATGGATGTATGGATGTATGGATGTATGGATGTATGTATGGATGGATGTATGGATGTATGGATGTATGTATGGATGGATGGATGGATGTACATACAATTGGTTCATTGTAGAGTTTGGGCAAATCAAATGAGATGACATCAACTAAAATGAAGCCATGGGAACTGAGCTTTGACTTCAGCCGCTTCAGCCCATGACGAGGCATTGCTACTCCGCTCTCTCAAAGCTCTCTTCAAATGGCGCTCAATTGGCAGAATCTGGGAAGCCTCGCAAATGCTCCATGCTTCGCAGCTTCGCATGCAAATGTAACGTATCACGTCTCACTTGAGAGACCAAATCCTCCCAAAGTGACCCTGCGATACACAACTGATGTACCCACATGCTGGTGGCCCCTCACAGTTGGCGATTCAAGGCTTTCAAGGCTCTGGCTGCAGAGTCCTGAAGATTCACATCCAAAACTCAACGATCTCAACGATCTCAATGTGTGGATGGTCAGCTTCTAGGCATGCGACTGCGATCAGCACGATCTTCTGCAAGCCTCGATACGGAGATAGAAAACGCGGTTGATGCGGATTCCTGTTGGTAGCTATTGGCAACTATGAAACACTATGAAACACTGGAACTAATGGAGTGATCATGGGATCATGGGATAAATCAACAAATCAACCCATCTACTGGAAGCAATCTCTCTT
The DNA here is from genome assembly GCA_947184155.2 of Cladocopium goreaui. NCBI lineage: Eukaryota > Dinophyceae > Suessiales > Symbiodiniaceae > Cladocopium > Cladocopium goreaui. The sequence goes on along the minus strand of CAMXCT020006623.1, from coordinate 632,445 downwards.
AGCTTCCCAGCTTTCAGGTGTACCCTCCAGCAGGGTGGAAAGACCAGCGCAAGCGCGTAACTTGGGATCCAAGGCCAGGTACATCAGTGATCATCAGTGATCATCGATGGCTATTTAGGCTACTTGAGAATGATTGGAGGTTTGGAGCTACCGATTCCATATATATATATATACATATAAGGCCTATATATGATATAAATTATTTTTTAGGCCTTAATTTCAGGGAATATCCCCAGAATTCATATGGCCAGAAATATGGTACTAACCTAACGTACCTCCATGTATTGGATCCTGACATTCCCAGTGACATCAGAAGTGAACTGTCCAAGCTGTCAACTTGAAGATCTTCACCTTCAGGGCAACAAACCTGGGTGAGTCCAACTCAAAGGGGCTTCCAAAAAAACAACAGCTTCAAGCAAAAAAAAACCAAGGGGCTGAGAAGTACCCTCTGGTAAACGTACAAAAAACTATGGCTTAAATCACCATTTTCTAGCTGGGAAAATCCACTATTTCTATGGTCATGTTCAATAGCTAACTGTTGACATAACCAGAGGGTAAACCTCCATTTTCCCATGGTTTTCCTATGGTTTTCCCATTAAAACCTCCATTTTTCGAGATGCGGCTTGAGATTCGAATCATGGCATCGTTGGTGAAACGGGGGGTGCAGCCCTTGAAGGCCACCCCCGACGCGACGCGACGCGACTCAGGGCTGGATGGGCAGTGGCTGATCCGACACGCCCGGGCCACCCGGGCCACCCGCTGTGCTTCGAAGATCCTGCAGGGCAGCCTTCATCTCGCCACCTGGAGGTTCCCATGTGAAAAAAACCCTGATGGCCCTGAAATTGCCAGGAAGGCCATTTTTTGGACTCATTAAGGTCAACAAAAAACTCAGAATCTCCAAATTCTGGTTCACCAGAAAGATGTGCTACTTTAAACCTCTCTCTTGATGCAAACTTGAAGATATCATAGTAAAAATACGTATACATACTAACCATAAGCGCAGGAAGTCTAATCATCTGCATGCCCCATAGTTTGGTGGCACTAAACTATCCATTGTGAAAATGTGTCATCAACAGCTGGTGTTGTCCAAAAAAATCACTGAGCATACGATGTCTAATTTCCGTTGGAATTAGGACATTTATATAATTTATGTCATTAACCTCAAGTCATGAGCTCTTTGTTTCAGGAAACAGCAGAAATGTTATGAAGAAAAATTGACTTCGATCCTTTCTGATGTTGGGCCATCAAAACATCCTCCCAAAACCCTTGCACCTTGACCTAAGGCCGGAGGTGCCAAGGTGTCAATGCCGCTAGCTGCCAACCTGAGACGGGGGCTCAGCGAAGAATATGGGGATCTCAGGGTTGATGTGTGGATATCATTTGATCATTTATAGATGGATAGCTAGCTAGATAGATAGATAGATAGAGCATCGGTATATGCATATGTACATATATATATAATATATTGTGATGTTGATATTGATATTGATATTGATATCCATTGACAAGCGATTGGCATGTATGGTTATAGATATATATCTCTCTCTGTGGATCTGTATACATATCATATGTGTTTATGTTTATATATATATATATACATTTTTTGTTTTCAAGAAAAATGTAAATTCTTACTTGCACCTGACTGATGAACATAATTCACAAGCCTGAAATAAGGTGTTTTTGGGATCCGCCTACTAACCCTCGTCGATGTAGCGACGTCGTTGTGACATTATAATTCATCCAGAGATTGTATGATATGATATGATCATATGGACAAAGGTATGGAAACGCTTCACCACTGACATTTTCAGGAGTTCATTATTGTGAGGGCATGGAGCCGTCACATGAGGCACGTTGTAGGGCGCCAATTGCAACTTGGCAACTCTTGAAAGCCATCGAAGGCCATCTGTACCGAGTCTTCTAAGCGGGTCAAGATGCGCTCCAACTCCTCCTGGTCCTCCACAATTCCATCCTCCATCTGTCCGCAGTGAGAGTTGAGTTCCTCTTTACTTTGCTGCAGCAGTTGCACAAAACTTCTCACTTGGTTCAGGACACCCAGATGGGCCGTGCTCTTTTCGGAGGCCACAAAGTCTTCACAGCCATCTAACAGGAACTGTGCAGTTGCTGCATCGCAGGCAATCTTTCGCAACTCCAAGTTCTTCACAATGCCAAAACCCGGATTTTTGTCGGCGGAGGGTGCTTCCACACTCAAATCCTCGATCTTCTTTCTGTTGAGCTTTAAGCCCAAGCAATTCTTGGCCGCGGCTCGTTCCATTTCTTCGGAGGCCTTTGCATTTTGCAACAGACCTTCCACCAAACCCTCGTAGGGATTTCCCATGAAAAAAGCCTTGTACTCACCCTCTCGAAACTGATCACGACGCCACTCCATTCGGAAACAGAAATCTTTCCAGGACAGCTTCAAATCCTTCACGAGTCCAGCTGTCTCCCCGCAAGTATTTCTGGTTTGGCAGAAATGTTCCACGATGATGACGGTCAAGAGGTTTAACATCAAGAACATCATAATCAAAATGAACAACCAGTACCAAATGGTTGCAGAGATTGGAGCCACCTCATAGAGTTGGTCAAACTTCGCTGCACCCATCATCAGCAGCACTGCACTGGCACAACATTGAGGATAGGTCGACCAATCTTCCAGCTCGGGGCCGAAGAGAATCTTACCACCCACTGCAAAGTTGTTGAAAACTACCAGGAAAATGAGCATGAGATGCATCACATCCCAAAAGCCATCAGCCAAAGTGATTTGAATCATAGCTAATTTGGCCTGGCCCAATGAGGCTTTCAACATCCTGGCAGTGATGATGGAGGAATACCAAAAGAGGGCCAGTTGGAACCAACCTCGCATCGTCACGATGAAGTGTGCATCATCAATATGCTGAGACCAGCTTTGCTGATAGGCCATGCCATCTAAGTTGGCTGCCTTGGGCTCACGAAAAATGGATCAAGTCTTAATGGAAAATGGCTCATGTCATTTTAGATGCCCTCTGGTTATTTAACATAGCCATGGAAAATCACCATTTCTAATAGGTAAAGCATCTATTTCTATGGACCATCTATACCATGGCTATGTTAGTCATAACCAGAGGGTAATTAATTTAACTCCTCATTCACATGGTAAGTTGGTGGTCGCCAACCCGTGTTCTTCCACCCTCGATCTGACCAAAATGGCAGGCATGTTGAAGCAGTCCTATAAAATAGCCATAAAATACAACAGAACTTTTGAAATTTAACCTGGGTACCTTAAAAACTTGGGACTCCATTTACAGTATAATTTAGATGACTCATGATGATTCACTTATCAAAAAAAATGTGATTTTACATAGCTATGTGAAATTACCAGAGAGACACTGGGAAAAGGTTTTAACTGGATGCCATGCCACCAACGGTGCGCGCGGAAGTTGCGATATGGACCGGGCCAAGGTTGAGGTGATTTCCTTCCCAAAATTGGTCGATGGGACCCTCAAGGCAAACATAGGCAAACTAACGGCCAGATGTGGGAGCCATGGCCCAGTTATAGATGATTCATGACATTTATAGATGATGAATTATGATTACCCATTTCAAAAAATGACAAATTTCCGCATAAGGGTGTTGCAAAGTACTTTGGAACATATGGTAATGCAGATGTTCTCAGCAAATGGTTTGCCTAGGGCTCGGATTTTGGCCATTCTTTGAAAATATGTTGAATTGTTCAATAATATTGTTAATCCTCTGGTAAACATACAAAAAAAATATGGAAAATCACCATTTTTTTTACGGACCACACCCTAGCTCATACCCTCTGGTAAACTAACATAACTATGGAAAATCACAATTTTTAATGGGAAAACTCACTATAAAATGTAAATTTTCAATAGCTATGTTTACCAGAGGGTAAATGTTGTTTCATGAACATTCAAATACCCATGGCAGCCATGCTGTTCGCATTTCCTTCGTTCCCCAGTCCTGTATCCACAGTGAGGACACGGTTATCGCCACCCCAACCTCAATGCAATTCAGTGTCCGAAGGATGGGAACAGTTTTTCTGACAAAAATGTGTATAACCCAAAAATAGATTAAGCATAAATAATCATATATATATAGATGGTATATTCTGCAAAAAAACAATGATATATATATATATGATATATTCTATTCATATTTAGTGTGTAGTATTCATAGTTTACGTCTTAATTCATGACTATTTCAGAAGCTCAATGGAGACCTGCTTGGAATCTCTGAGGACCCAGCTGCAATGGAGATCCAGTCAACCAAGTTCCAGAAGCTGGAGAAATACGTTCCTGAGCATCATGACATGCCTTTGCTTAATATGATATATAGTGTATACATATACACTATATATATACTATGTATATATATATACTTTTTAATTATATTTATATATATTACTATTACTATTACTATGATTGTTGTTATTATTAATCATTACTATTATTATTATTATTTTGTTATTATATTATATACACAATGTATTCTATATACATATATGTTCTATTTTATATATATATATATTATATTAAATTACATTATTTTATATATATACTGTATATATGTGTGTGTGCCATGGTCAAGTCACATAGGGATTTTCCATGGGATTGATGCTTTGATGGTCATCCAGTCATGGGAATCCTTTTTTTAAAGGGCTGTATAAATCCGTATGAATGGATTGCTGAGTATTGATGACCATCCCCCAAGATCAGAGACATAGTGACATATGGTATATCACAGTATATATCATGCCCCCAGGAAAACTCGACTGGTGCCTGCTTTTTTTTCCCCAATTAAATCATTGAGCAGGGGATTTTTTTAGGGAAAATAGATACCGGATCCCTCCTAATCACTGGATAGCAGATATATGGCAATAATATGCAATATGAATGGAAAAAATGGAAAATAGATACCCGATCCCTCCTAGTCACTGGATAGCTGATATATGGCAATAATATACAATATGAATGGAAAAATATGGAAAATGATGATCATCCATCGGTTTTGCTCCGTCACCTTCTCAAATTTCTCAAGTTCAGCAAAGCTACTGCAGCTAGTCATCCCCCTGAGCTCCTCTACCCATTGGGTTTTGGATACCATACCTCCACCCCAGTCACAACCAAAAAAAAGCCTGGGACTAGCTGTAGATCGCTGTCACACAATGTGGAAGCCCCAAAATCCCGTGATTTCTTCCCTATTTTACAACAAAACCATATCTGATCATACCTCCTTCGCACCAAAAGTTTTTCAGCAAACCCAAATGCCAAGGGTGCCAAGTGTCTCAGCTCTCGTCTCATGGTTGCCTTCACGACTTCCCATAGCTCTTGTTGTAAGAGTATCAGGATCAAACCCAACCAGATGATTTCGGGGAGGTAGTCCATGACTAACTGTTCACCAGGTACAGCCCTGAAGACATGGCTTCGGACTCGCCGGGTAACACCACCATCATATAACCACTCAAAGGTGATACTCAGAATGGCAAAGGATGCACCTTCACCATTTAACATCAAGGCTTCTAGCTCTAACGAAGTGGTGGCTGAAGTTAGCCAATGATTTCTCCGCAGATAGGTTGCGGTTTCCAAGGCATCACGTAAAGGCCGTTCCACATCAAAAAGTGCATCGAAAAATCCTGATTTGCCTGCAGAATAGGCGTGCTTTGCACCCAGTGGCATCTCATCAACGACGCTGAGATTGACGCTGGTCAAGGGCCCAAAGTCTGCAGTGGAAAGCTCAGGCTGCCGACATTGGATGGTATACCAATCCTCTAAGGCTTCGAGCAAATTGCAGGAGCCAAGGTTGGCACGTCTTTGACGTGCACGTACTCCTCCCACGACCAGATTCCGGTTGAGCACTAGGCCAGCTCGTCGAATGACTCTTCCAGCCACTGTGCCCCAGACATTGGGCAAAAAGCCATGCTCCAACCACACCATGACATCATAACCTGAACGAATTCGATTCCAGGTCATGGCCTCCATATCTTGTGACCCTTCTGGGTAGAAGCCTCCAGTGGCGGCCACCAGCCGTTCAGCCGTAGCTGTCTGCAGCTGCCCGAGGAATTGGAACGCTTCAGTTTGTCCGTCATCGCTGCACGGCGAAGCTGGAAGACCACCAATGTGGCGGCAACCACAACGGCAGGGCCTTGGAAAATCTGCAGAATCCATGGCTGACCTATGGAGTTTAGCATAGTTTAGCTCTTAGTTTGACCATGTTTGACCTAAAAACCAACAGCCCCATGAATGAACAGTGATGAACAGTAATGAACTATTGATATAACAGTAAGGAACAGTAATGAACTATTGATATTATTGATACTATTGATATTATTGATGTAAAAGACAGAAAGTCCTGATCCAAAAAACAATGCTCAAAACAAGGCACATCCCTGTCTCGCCAGGGGTCCGTAGTCGAACCCCAGAGACGCCCGGATGCGAAATGATGGACTCAACCTGAATTGGTGGTATGAACCCTACCCCCTGGTTTACCAGAGGGTATTATGGAGATATGATGATTGTTGTGGAAATAAGTACCTTATATATCCTTATATCCATTTATATCCATTATCTACCTGGTGGAAAAACCTACCCCTCTGAAAAATGATGGAGTGAACGTCAGTTGGGATCATGAAATTCCATTCCCAACTGAATGGAAAGTCAAAAAAATTATATAAAAATTCATGTTCCAAACCACCAACCAGCAACATAATTCACCAGAGCCTCTTGGACTTCGTATTGTCTGGTCACACTGGATCTCACCACTGCGAGATACGCAAAGATGGCCCATAGGACTCCAGTGAAACAGAGCGTCTTTTGGCCTTTTCTCCACCTCAGTGCCCAAAATTTCACAACGGATAGCCATCAGTGAAGGGTGGCTGGTCAATAGCACACTGTTTTTTCCGCCAAGTGTTTTCAGAATCTCAAATTTCAACATTTTCAACATGTTCAACCAATCTATGTTTCAACATGTTTCAACTGGATGTGTTGGTTCAGTTTTTGATCTGAGAAGCCATTCCCGTTGGTTCATGTACTCGATCATCTGGAACCGGGTGGGGCCCTTTTCCTCCAGCTCCACATCAATCGGGACCGCATCGTCAAGATCTCCCGTGAGGGTCCCATCGGCATCGTCACCAAATTCACCCAGATCAAGGGACCCTCCTTCCGGCTCATCTTCGTCATCCATCTTGCATATCTTGCATATCTTACATATGCCCTGTCACTTGAACCAAAACATCCATTAAACATCCATAAAACGCCAAAGAATGACAAGTACAAACATGTATAAACAGCATCCAGAGTTCCCGTGCAGTTTTTGAAATACCACAACTTCAGACCATCAGGAAGCTGTGAATTTAGGTCAGCTGGTTTAGGTCCCCAGAAGCCATTCTGAACATCGAAAAAAATAAAGTCAACCTGTGACCCCGCTGACGCCCTCGTCATTGCCTACTTCCAAGGGCCACACTGCCACGGTGCGGCAGCCTGCAAGCCTCACAGGCGTGCAAAATCCGACCAGTTGGAATGACCAGCAGACATCAGCAGACCTAACTTCAGTGAACCTCACTGATCCTCAACCAACTCTGCGCCTCTCCCGCAAGTCCTGGAACTACGAACTGCTCCCTCTGGTCCCATGAATTCTTTCCATTTCTTTCCCCCAATTCAAACCACTTACCGGACTTACCGTGTCCTCCGCGGTGAGGGAGCGCCTGCCAAGATCTTCCAAGATCGAGGAGATCGAGGAAAGAAAATGCACATTTTTTTGTGCCGAAAAGGCGAGGCTCTGACAGACTCTCCAACTCAAAGAGTCGAACCTGACATCACAAGCATCGCGAAAAATCTTCGTTCAAC
>CAMXCT020006623.1:397101-622101 GCA_947184155.2 Cladocopium goreaui | reverse complement strand
TCTGATCTGCCCTTTTCAGGGTCGCCTGATGACTGATCGACGATGATCGACGACTGGCTCGGTGACGGAACGTCAAAACTGTGACGCCTCCGCTTTCAAAGCACGTTCCTTGTAGAGCCGCCTGAGAGCGATGTTGACCCAAGGGGACATCACAACATTGCGCAATGTAAAGGTGTTTTCAGTCTCTAGTCACAGTCAAAGGGTCAAGAAATAGTCAAAAAATGGTTGAGAGTCTGACACTTCTGGAGGCAACCGTGCATTGAAGGATGTCCTTGGCAGAAACAAACAGAACCTGTAGCTTGAAACTCTTCAAACGGTGCTGACAACGTTCAGCAACCCGCTGCGATCCGCGCTCTCTTTTCGCTTTGAAGGTGCGTAAGTAGCCCACAGACCTCCTATCCCGCAAGGATGTGCAAGCTCTGAGATGGACAACCAACCGAAGCAACAAAAGGATACAAAAGGTCGTAAAAATGACCAAAGCTTCTGATATTTCACAACTCGCTTCTAAGCATAACAACTCGACCTCCAAAGGCTTAACGCAACGTGAAACGGCGCAGCACAGCTAAATTGCAGGCCCCATAGGCCCCAGGGATCCCAGACCACTGGGATCAGTGGGGCTGTGCTCAGGTTCCCCTACAGCAGCCACGGAGGAACCGAAGATGACGCTACTCACTTCTTTCTTCACTTCGGTATCACCTTCCTGTGCTACGAAGCTTCGGAAGACGTTGGCACCTGACCAAAGGAGACCAAAGGAGACCAAAGGAGACCAAAGGACCACAAGAAAAAAGGGATGAAAAAGGGCCAAAGGACCATGAAAATGTAGAGATGATGGATTAAGAAATTAATTTTCAATCATGGTCAGTGATGTCAACCCCCCTAAAAAACACTTCAGTCAATGGGAATCATCCCTGGAAAGTGTCCAAGCCCCCCTAGCGTTTGTGACATTGCTCCTTCATGTTTAACCGTTTGATGGCTAAACCGGTCAAACCCCCATGTTTGTTGGCCGCCAACTACAATACATGGCGTTTGCATCGGTTAATTTTCGGGATTTCACATGATATACCGTATCTGATCTGGTAACCCAAATCGTAAGCCTCCACTTCTGGATGGTGTCTCTCCAACAAATTTCTGGAAGTCATTGGGGAAAGGTTTGTTTGGCTTTGGGCTTACTGATCACTATTTATAACACCAAAATGCATCCAGATCACAGTAACTCACAAGAATAGGTAGTTCAATACATGGATCATTACCCTCTGGCTATGACTAACATAGCCATGGTCGGCCATGGTATAGATGGCCCATAGAAATAGATGGTTTGCCGGTTTACCTATTAAAAATGGTGATTTTCCATGGCTATGTTAAATAACCAGAGGGTATTTCAATTCATCATTGAAAATCATCATAAAAATGACAATTTCTCAGGCCACTATCAGGCGATTCTCCCACACATCATCATCATCATCATCATCATCATCATCATCATCATCATCATCATACGTGATCATATTTCATCCTAAAAAGCCAGTTCTCATCATTTGAAATTCATTCAAATCACCATCTCAGACCTTCTTTTCGGCCATTAAGCCCAGTGTTTCCTCATATTTCCTTACATTTTCTCATATATCCTCCTAACAATACCATATTTCATCATAAAAAACCATGAGTTCCTCATATTTCCTGGTAAAACACCAGCTTTTCACCCCAAAAAAATCGCCCCAAAATCACCCGCCACAGGTGCCACAGGGCCCACCGGGGCCCACCGGGGCCCACCGGGCCCATGGCGTGCCACGCCTTGTGACATGACGCCCTCCTCCTCCGCGGAGGACGAAGATTCGGCCGAGGAGCTCTCCTCTTGCGATTCCTGCGCCGGCCTTGGCGATAAGGTAGGCCATGGATATCCATTGATGGATTGGTTTTCACGGGAAAATCTTCACCGGAAACCCATGGGTTTTTACCATCGAAAAAAAAGGGGGTTCCGGTTTCAATGTTCCCATCATCCAATTCTATGACAGATCCATTGATGGATTTAGCCATGATCAATGGATTATTTAGCCATGATCAATGGATTATCAATGGATTATCAATGGATTATCAACGGATTGTCAATAATTATCAATGGCTATTATTGATGGATTAGCCATTGATGGATTACAGATAATATCCGCTGATAATTATTGATAATCCATTCATAGTATCCATTCATAGATTATAATAATCAATGGATATATATAATAACATTGTAATTGTAATTATCAATTGGATGGATAATATATCATAGTTGTCAACCTATAGCCATTGAGTATCATAGATGAATGGCCATCATCATAGATTGTAATATCCATTATAGCTATGCCATGAATTGATGATGGATTGATGAAAAATATCCATTATCTATCCAAATACTTTGATATCCATTTGGCAATACAAGGTGGTGCCCCCCCCCCCAGTTATAAATGTAGAAATGATCGGTTTATTACAGATAGATTGATAGTACCTCTTCAAAAATAGATGAGTAGTACCTAATAGTATCTATAGTCTATAGTATATATGTTTATGGATAGGTTCAAGACATATTAGGACATCAATAAACAAATAGATAGTATCTATAGAAATAGATGGATATATTATATCATACCATAGGTGATAGATAGATGATAGGCTATTAGATGATGATCTAATCAGTGATAATTTATGATGACGGATACTATCCATATCAATGGATATCCAATAGCATGAATAGATAGATAGATTATACATTATCAATGGGTAACATTTACGCTATAGATAATCCATTTACGAATATCCATCTACTGTTTTTGGATATATAAATGATATAGATATTATATTTATAGATAGAAAGGAGTTTATGACGTATAGATCTATCTCTACATAATGTATAATATATATATATAGGATTATATAGGTGATCGTATCTATATTATACAAATAGAGAGAGAGAGAGAAAGAGAGATGTTCTTTTTTTAATGTTTGATGTTTACGCTGTGTTTGCTCTCAATCTCTTTCTTTCGCTCTTTCTGTCTCTGTGCTGGTGCCAGCAAAATTGTATGATATCATGCGCATTAATGCTTTTAAGATCCATCCAAGCACCAAATAACAACTGTTGTATAGATACAATCAATACGATCAATCTGAAGTTACATGGTGCCCATTCGTGAGATGCCACCTGCTCCTCTCTAAATTTCCAACATCTGTGGCCAGCTTATCAAAAGGCGATGGTGTTTCAATCTCGGCAGTTCCCTGCAACCTCTACAACTCTGGGGTCATGACATGGCAGTTGCGTAGGGGCTCGCGTTGAAGGTCGGAACAGCCCGCGGAACGGTGTGAACGGTGTGCGGGACGTAGTGAGCAGTCCCTCCGAAATCGGATCTCTCTTTGTTTTTCTCCCTCTCTTTCTTCCTTTTGGACACTTTCCCGGTGATGTACTCATACGTGGTGATCTGTCGAATGCACAGATAGGTATGGAAAATCACTAGGGTCAGGTCCAGGAAGCACAGGGACATGTTGATCACTGACAGTATGACGCCAATGACCCAAACGTACACGACATCTAAGCCTAGCGGGTTCTGTTCTCTCTTGGTGTGCTCCACAAGCACCAGGACACCAACCGTCGAGCTGGTCCCCAGCATCACCAGAAAGGACCAAATCGCCACGTAAAACCATGCGTAGTTCCGAGTTCCAATGCAGGTGTTCAGCCAGGGGCAGTGATGGTCGAAATTTGCGACGCACTTGTTGCAATCCCAGCAATGCTTGGAATCAAGCTGCACGCTTGCTCGGCAGTAACGACAATACAACACATCTTCGTGTACTTGGTGATCACCCTCTTCGGCTTGCACCACCAGGGGGTCCACCGGGTCAATGGTCATGGTGCAAATGCCGCAGAGCACTGTCACCACAAAAGATGCCACAAACAAAATGCTGAAGACATCGATCTGTTCCAAGCTGCTGCTGCTGCTTCCAGTGGTGCCATTGGTCACAGCAACAGCTTCAAGTGCATGGACTTGACTCACCTGGCCAACGGCAGGAGTTTCTACTGCAGCCGTGCCCGGTGTGCCCGGTGTGCCCGGTGTGCCCGGTGTGCCCGGGTTGCCTTGCAGGGCGCTGGGGCTGGGCAAAGGATCGGCCGTTCCGGGAGTGCGGATGGAGCTCGTGGTGAACGTGGACAGCAAGGGATGCAAAAAGAAGAGATACGCCACGGCGTTGCCGAGGCAGACGGTGATGGTGACCACTTGCCTGAAGGAGAGAGGACCTAGGCCAGCTGTGACAGTCAAGTCTCACCATGCCATGCCAGGTATTCACCAAAACTCTACCACTCATTCACTTACCCGGTGAGAACTTCCATCCGACTTACATCTTTCAACACTGTTTGACCTGGAAATGTCTTGAAATCCGCTGCTTCCAATATGCTACGACCATGTACGACCTGTCATCTGGAGTCTCGATCTACGGTTTAAGCTTGGCACAATTCCATGCGTTGTATCTCCTCACCCGCTCTCCAGGCATAACTGCCGCTGCCAGGTCATATGGGCCATATTTTGAACCGGACTGCGGTTCAGCGGTTCATCCAGTGAAGCTCTCAGACCCGCAACGATGAAACATGTAAATATCAAAAACTGAAGAGTTCGGAATCTGTGAACAAGTTGACTCTCAACATTCTCAACTTGCCGAATGGGATGTTTTAATTGGCCCATGGCTGCCCCATTTGGGGCCCATGGCTGGCCATTCAAAACCTCCAAGTTGGCCATTCAAAACCTCCATTCAAATGCCATGAATGCCATATTCATGCCATGAATTCTGAGGACTCCAAGGACGCAGCATTAACTCTTCATCCGATGGCAAATCATCCTGGCTCCAACTGTTCCAACGTTCCCTGGCTTTTCAGCACAAAAAATCACGAACCTCTCCGGCTCGGAGTCGGATGCCAAGCCTGACGGGCGATGGATTCATCATGATACCCTCTGGTTATGTCAACAGTTTGCGAACTTGAAAATGACCATAGAAATAGTGGATTTTCATGGATTTTCCCATTAAAAATGGTGATTTTCCATAGTTTTTTTGTACGTTTACCAGAGGGTAAATCCATGGCAAATCATGATGGCATTTTTTTCATGACTGCTTAGTGGTGCAATAACTTACCATCTTGAAAAATGATGGAGTGAAAGTCAATGGGAAGGATGACATCCCTTTTTTGTGAAATGGAAAATAAAGAAACGCCATGTTTGAAACCACCAAGCAGATGTTTTTTTCATCGAATCATCATCATCAAAATATCAGTCCAAGATACATCCAATCATCCAATCATGGTCCCGTAGGATCCAGTCGTATCTTCTTAGGAAGTGGGATTGGGGTATTTGTTTTACTATAATTTGGAGGGTGATTTGTACCCATAGGGGATTAATCAAATCAATCATTTTGGGGATTAATCATTGGATCATCAATTTGGAAGTATCTAGATTAAGTACCCTCTCAAACAGTGTTTGGATCCATAGGGGATTAATCAATCATTGGATGATTCAAGATGACTAACCGACTAACCAAAGCCCAGGCGGCGCCATTTCTTTCGCCACATCCAGGTGAAGGCCAGCACGCCCGCAGACTCTCGAGAGAAGCTGAAGCCGAAGCCTCACACGTCAAAGAGACGGAACAAATATAGCTTTTTTTAATATATATATATATAGATATAGATAGATAGACAGATTATGTATTATTAAGTTTACTTCTGTTATTATTGTTATTGTTATTGTTATGATTTTCTATTTTTAGTATTTTTATCTTTATTTTGATTGATTACCACATTGGAGGGAATAACCATCCAGTTAAAGATTTGCCAAATGCAAACAGATGCAAACAGATGCAAACAGATGCAAACAAATGCAAGCAGCACTCTGCCTACTAAGTCCCAAAATTCCAGGAGTCAGCATGACAAGTCATGACAAGTCAGCATGTCCGGACCGGGAAACGCAAACAAATGCCTTTTTATGGTTTTTCAGCAACCAAAGTTGCCATTTTATGGCTTCAGATCTCCTTCGGAGATACGTCTAAGCATTGGGTCATGTGGCTACAAGATTGCAGCGGCTCGGCCAGAAAGATATGGAAAGAAGATGTAGATAGATATTCAATGGATTGGTTTAAGGAAAATCTACAGGAAACCATGGGTTTTACCATCAAATATAGGGGTTTCCTGTAAATTTTCCCATCATCCAATTCTGTGAGATATAGATTGGAGCGAAGCAAACAGCTTATAAATAGGTACGCATCATTACGGTCTACATTACGTCGTGAATTGTCCTTTGATGTTCAGACTCACTTCCAAATGTTGGCAAGCCGCATCCACTAAAGAGGCAAAATAGGAAACACCAAAACATGCCATTGGCGGCACTGAAGTTCCGAAACATCAGGCACCATGACATGCAGTTCAAGTCGCAGACGGCTAAGTCTTTGACAGGAAACTGCGTAAATTCCAAGTTCAGAGCTGCTAGAGACAGCTAGACAGCTCCCCTTCTGGCTCCCACATTTCTGACTTGAGTCCCTTGAGTCGTCTGACGTTTCTTTAGCCCTTCAAGGCTTCCCATTTCACTCCAGGCTTTCGGAACAAATCCATGGATGTCGCAAGGCTTCTTCAGCAGTGGCAGAGCGATCTACCATATTGAAGGCTAGGAGGTGCTGGCAGAAATCCTTGCTGTCCGGGATTTCCCGGAAGGTTGGATGGCTCCAATCAATTTGATGCGCTTCCATCTGTGCCACCACTTGCTTCATCCAACGTCGATTGGCCGCAGGGCTGGGACTCCCTGGGGTGGGAAACTCAAAGAGCTCGGAGGGGTAGGGCATAGAGCCTGTGAGCAACAAATACACGATGACGCCCACGGAGTACAAATCCGTGGCTGCGGAGTAGAAGCCCAAGAAGGCTTCGGGAGCATTGAATCTGGCAGTGCCAAAACAATGTTGCACCTGAGTCAGGCCTAAGCCTGAGAACTCAGCATCTGCATGGTCAAAATCAATCAAGGTCACCTTTTGCAACTTCTTTCCAGTTGCATCGCTGTGCGAATGCATCACCATGTTGTCCGGTTTGATGTCGCGGTGAAGGATCCCCTCTTTGTGCAAGTGCCGTAGGGTCTCAAGGATGTCCCGTGCCACTTTGCACACTGCACTAGCTGGCATAGTTCCATCCCGGTATTCCTCCAGCAAGGAGCTGAAAAAGGATCCACCAGTGGCTCGATCCATCACCACGTAGTAGAAATTCTCATCTTCCAGGATCTCCTGCAGTTGGATCACTCCGGGAGGTGCTTTCAGATTCAATAGTCGCACCTGTGCCCTCACAAATTGCTCTTCGTGCATATCTTGCCGCAGAGCTTCTTTACTCTTGATCTTCATCACGAAACGAAAAGATGCTCTGCCATTCTTGTCCTCCGCTTCATTCTCATCCTTGCCATCCTTACCTTTTGGCCGGCAGACCACGACTTTTCCACCATCACCCTCTTGTTGCAAGATCTCCTCCCAATAGTAGAGATCAAAGATTTTCTGCCCTTCTTCCAACCTTTGTATCTTCTTCTGACTGACTGTTTGAGTGGGACTTGGGGGTGGACGTCGCCCACTGGTCTTCCCATATCTGTACTTGGAACTGGGCCGACTGACCTGTGTCTCAGGTCTCCCCTCAGCTCGTGACTCTGGGTCTGGCCGCTCAGGGTCGGGCTCCAGGCGTTCGGGGCGCGGTCGCGGAGCATGGCCATGGGCGCTATGGCTGGCGCCCTTCCGAGTGGCGCCGGAGAACAGGTTCACCAGCTGCTCCTGTGGCGTCAGACCGGGAACGCTAGGAGCTCCGAAGCCGATGCCGAAACCTGTGGTAGCAGTGGTGGTACTGAAACCAAAGCCGCCAAAGCCGCCAAAGCTGTTCTGCTCGTGTCTCTCGCCTTCCATTGCCTCCATGCGGGCCTCAACGGTTTTTGGTCGAGGCAACATGCTGAACTGGGAAGTCAAGGAACTCCTGGCTGCGTTCTCCTCGTCTTCTCGCGGTTCTTTGGGCTCTTTGGGCTTGAGGTGAGGCAACTGAATGCTGCCTCTTCCACTTGGGCTCCCTCTACCAATTCCTTCTTTCGTTTCTTTGCTTTCCCTATCTTCCTTGGATCCCTTCCGGTCCTTGGTCTCCTTCTCATTGGATCTCAAGTCCCTTTCCTTTGATCCTCGGAATTCCCTCTCTTTGGCATCCCTCAGCTGCGACGGAGGGGAGCTGGGTGAAGGTGGAGCTAGTGGCGGAGACGCCAGTGGCGAAGACGCCAGAGGCGAAGAAAACGAAAGGTTCTGGCTGCTCAAAGTGCTTCTGAGAGAACTCCGAGATGCACTAGATGAGGGTCTACGTGGAACTGCATCAGAGGAAAGGAAAGCATCAAGGCCGGAACTGCCACTACCACACCTGGCTCTGGATTCAGAACTAAAGCGACTGGCCGGCAGCGAAGACGGCGACGACGGCGAAGTTCTTCTCAGTTCGTGGGCACTGGGGCTTGAACCACGGAAACCATTGCTACTGGATCTACTTCGCCTGTCTGATGTAGGAACCGTCAGCGTGCTACATGTGTGAGCACGGAAAATTGGCATTTCCTTCTGCCCATTTCAACGAAGACCCCTAGCTGCCTTGGGCCAGGCTGCAGAAACAAAAATCAACCAGAAATCTTGGAAATGCTGAGACATGTTGCGTCAAGTCAGGAGGAAATGTTTGACCTACAGAAACTCAAACAGTTTGTTCCATATCCTTTCAGCACGTCACCTGGCCGAGAAATGTTTCCATGATGATACCGAGGTAACACCTGGGTGCCAAGTTCAACATTTTTGAAATTCATGGGGCCAACACCATCATAAACAATCCCCACTATGACCAGAACTTGTTCATAAAAACCATCCCCAAACAGGCCCAAACAGGCCCAGTTTCATCATTTCTCACACTTGTTGAAACAGAAAAACTCAGTCTTCTGCGGTCCCGCTCAGACTGGGAGCAACCGTTGGGCGCCAGTGGATTTCCATTGCACCGAGGATGCTGATGTATTTCTTTATCACAGAACCACTGGGGCCATTTGGGTGGTGACTTTTCCCTGTGATGTTCCATATGTTTCCTGAATTGAAGGGTAAACTGGTAAAACAAGTTGGGTATGACAGTACGACTGACCCAAAGTTGATGCTGTAAGGGAGAACAAGGGAAAGATCTTACGAAATAAAAATCCTGCTGCAGCCTGGCTCAAACTTTGTGCAGAAACCCAAAACGGTCTGCAAAACGGACAGCCAGTGATGTTGTTTCTTACACGCAAAAAACAAAACATGCAAAATACACCCCTTTGCAAATTCACAAACCCACATTGATGTACACAAACGGTTCTTAAACCCATGCACCAAAATTTGGTGGAAGAATCTAGGGCCTTGATTTCCAAAGGGGGCAAACATAATTGACCTGGACAAACTCCATGGAAAAGGTGCCCAGCGCAATCCGGAACGAATTCGACAAACTGTTCATATTGCCAAATGAACAGCCAATTTGCCCAACAATTTGTCTTCTATGTCGGAAAACGCAATAGATGTTGTTTTCAGTCAGCACTGCAGTCGATTTACCCCAAGTCCATACGTATGGCTGGACCCGGGGGAAGTTGCTTGAACCCGTTTGAGGGTTCAAACCTTGTTTTCCACTTGAGAGGTATGCACATGGATAATTACATGGAGTTGAGTTTGGCACGACCATTGGAATTTGAACTCGTTTTTTTGTACCTACCGATGGGAATGATGTTTCGTTTGAAAAAACAAAAAGCTTCGGCGCTATCCCCAACAGCCGCAACGTTTTTTTTTACAAATCTTTCTGAACCGTGCTACGAAGCAAAGCGCTGGAAACCTTGATGAACCCCTTGGACCTCACCTGCCCCTGCACCAAAGATTCCCAAAACCTTCTCCGGGACCTTCTCTGCAACCTTCTCCAAAGCCCGTGACTTGGCTTTGCACCAAGGCTTCCTGGAACCTTCTCCGGAACCTTCTCCGGAACCTTCTCCGGAACTTTCTCCGGAACCTTCTCTGGAACCTTCTCCGGAACCCTGTTGAACCTGGCTCTGCACCAAAGCCTCCCAGACCTTCTCCGGAACCTGACCTGGCCCTGCGCCAAAGCCTCCCGTCCGGAACCTTCTCCGGAACCCTGTTGAACTTGACGTGGCTCTGCACCAAAGCCTCTCAAACCTTGTCCGGAACCTTCATCGGGCCTGTTGAACCTGACCTGGCTCGGCACCAAAGCCTCCCAAGCGTTCTCCAAAGCCCCCCAAGCGTTCTCCAAAGCCTTCTCCGGAACCCGTTGAACCTGACTTGGCTTCGCACCAAGGCTTCCTGGAACCTTCTCCGGAACCTTCTCCGGAACCCTGTTGAACCTGACCTGCTCTGCACCAAAGCCTCCCAGACCTTCTCCGGAACCCGTTGAACCTGACTTGGCTTCGCACCAAGGCTTCCTGGAACCTTCTCCGGAACCTTCTCCGGAACCTTCTCCGGAACCCTGTTGAAGTTGAAGCTGACCTGCTCTGCACCAAAGCCTCCCAGACCTTCTCCGGAACCTTCTTTGGAACCCTGTCCTGACCTCACTCTGCACCAAAGCCTCCCAGAACCTTCTCCGGAACCTTCTCCAGACCTGTTGGACCTGACCTGTCTCTGCACCAAAGTCTCCCAAGCCTTCTCCAAACCCTTCTCCGGAACCCGTTGAACCTGACTTGGCTTCGCACCAAAACTTCCTGGAACCTTCTCCAGAACCTTCTCCGGAACCCTGTTGAACCTGACCTGCTCTGCACCAAAGCCTCCCAGACCTTCTCCGGAACCTTCTTCGGAACCCTGCTGAACCTGACCTGACTCTGCACCAAAGCCTCCCGGAACCTTCTCCGGAACCTTCTTCGGAACCCTGTTGAGCCTGACCTGGCTCTGCACCAAAGCCTCCCGGAACCTTCTCCGGAACCTTCTCCGGAACCCTGTTGAGCCTCTGCCTTCTCCGGAACCTTCTCATCCCTCTCTTTCCTTCCGTCCATGTCATGTCCGGTCATAGGCCCGTGGCCCCGTAGGCCCGTAGTGGCCCGTAGGCCCGTAGTGAGCCAGCCCGTGGGTCTGTGGGCCCGTGTGGGGGTCCCATAAGGGCCCTTGAGTGCGCGTACCGTAGAGCCCGTCGGCCCGGGGCTGTCCAGACCTAGGCATGTTCAGCACTCTTCATCTCCCAAAAGTACATTCTGAACATTCAGCGCCCCCTTGGCTTGCCGCCTGGTGGGACTTTACCACACCCGGGCAAGAGCTTTGGGATCTACTATGATATGCTGCAGCGGCATTTCTATGCATCGACCAGGCCTGGGTCTTTGGAGGTGCTATCAGCACCCCATTTCCTTTCGCTCATGACTCCTCTGCAGCCGAGCATGTTGCGTCAGCCATCAGCTTGAAACCTGGGCTATGACATTTTGAAGGTTCACGAAGCGATCGGATCTCCAATGCCAAACGTCCACTTCTGTTTCCACTCCCTCACGGTTGGGCACCGGACTGCCGGCTTGTGGAGCTGCTTTCGCCATCCAGACCGTTCTGAGGAATGTGCATAAACTAATTGAAACCAGAAGCAATTCTCACATTGGCACGTCCGTGGGCATAGTGGACGTCCCGGCAACGAGTTTGCTGAGAAATATTCAGAGGTGTCAGAAAAGTTACCAAAAGGTTAACTGATGTTAACTGGCGTGTGGCAGCCAAGCGTTCATAGCGATTTTGCTTTTTGATCCTTCGATGTCGGCTCGTCCTATCATTGAGACGCAGAAGTCCCGTCGACCTTTTGGCCAACCTAGCCCATGAAGATGAACTCTCGGACATTGGTCTCAAAGTCACGCGAACGTGTGAGACCGGTGCGTACGCCGACGAGTTCGTGAGCGCACGGACCGTTTGAGAGAACTAATTAAATGCAGGCACCCGCAGCGAAGACAGACGCGGAGCATAAGCAAATTGGGCAGACAGGTCCTGAAGAACACGACGCTCAAACAGGACGCGCCCATTGAAACCTGGACAATCAAATCGCGCGCCAAGAGCACGCACAGACTTAACCTTGGCCAGACGCAGTGTCCACGGGACCGCAACCCCTGACCTCAAGATGGCATCGAAAGTACGCTTCCAAGTCCGGAACATCGTCACGAAGGATGGAATTGCGAACTCCAAAGTGGGGTCATCCTGAACCCAAACCCATTCATGATAGTACCAAAAGGCACGGAGCGCCGACGTATCATGAACATATCATATCCCCAAAAAAGTTCAAGCCAAGAGGTGTCTTGAAGAGAACCTAAACCATCAACTGAGGTGGTAGAGGTCCAACGGATCTCCCTCATCCAATTAATAAGAGAACGTGCAAAGCCTTGGTGACAAACAACGGGGTGTATGTCGTCCTCGAACCGCAGAGAAGACAGCAAACCGACAGGGTGAACATCACCAATCCAAACTTGTTGGCGTACCTCCCGTGCATCCCCATCATTGGCGAAAATCAAGGCAACTCCCGCCTGAAAGGAGTAGATGTCCTTAGCAAGCGACATCATGCGCCTGTAATCTTTGACCATATGGGTGTACAACGTGGTAGCATGTCCAGCAAGGGCTTCCTTAGCCGCCAAATCCGGCCAGTGATTGAACCAAGCGTGGATCTTGTCCAGACCAACCACCGTACGGTAATAACGTGGCCTTTGATCCAACCGATATGCACAGACTCCAGGTCACAACCTCGGAGAGTCGACAAATAAAACGCTCATCAGTCCTTGTTATCCTGTGCCAAAACGGGAGGAATTTTGGCCTGAAGTTGTTTCAAGATACGATTTGGCCGTACGACAGACCGATTGAGAATCCGTGAAAACCGTAGGTTTCTTGTCCATACCGACCGCACACGAAACCGCCAAGAGCTCGGCACGGAAAATGGATTGACACGAGCCAGGGAGAACACCATGCCAACACACTTGGAACGTGCCGTTTTCGTCTGCACGGAGGACGGCACCAGAAGCAATACGAATCACCGGATGCCTAGGGAAAAGGCAAGCCCCATCTGTATAAAAGACAGCACAATCACGAGAGTCACTTCTGGTAATCTCTGGAAGCAAAAGGGAGTCAAGTGCGGCCTGCCATTCACGCCAACCTTCCGGTTCGGGAAAGAGACCGAAGGCGGTCGTGAACTCAGGGAGGTTATCCCACAACCTGAACAGGGAGGGGAAAACGGTGCGCCAAGCAGCTGTGCGTTGCCACCACCGCAATCGATGCAGTCTTGAATCAATTTCACCACAATACCGACAAACGGCAGCCTTCTGGTCGATGTGCTTGGTAAATTCGCCTGAGAAGAAAGCTCCAATATGCTGTTGACGCACGAGGGCCTTCTCAAATGACAGGAGGTGTCTGGTCATTTGTGTAAGTGGAACGCAAATTAAATGTGCTCAAGCTCAGAAAGGTATTTACGATGACGGACCTGCGACGCGACTTTCCTGGTCCAAGACGACAAGAGCAACGACTGGACATGTTTAATGGGGGTCAAACAGACATGAAAGACCCGACCAATCCCATCCATGAAAGCCCCATCACCAACATGCGACCAGCCAAGCGCCGACAACGCCGTGACCAACAAACGAGTCGGACATGGCCGCCGAGACGCAACAAGGAGGTTGTCAAAGAAGAATTGCGACAGATCCGGTAGTTCCTTAACCACCTGTCTAAAGAGCTGAATCCGGTTGACAATTAGAACAAATTCCGGATCAACGCATCGATACGTGGCCAAAAGGCAAGCGAGCCACGCAGAGGCTCCTGTGGGCCTGCAGTCGATCGCATTGGCCGCCCCAGAGCGCAAACGCTGCAACACAGACCGCGGGGCAGACGAAGTCTCCGCAGCATGTAATGCGTGCGGAAAGATCCCGGACAGAAGCTAGCGTGTTTTCCGGTGCACGGACCCTGGTAAGCCATGCAGCTTGGACATACGGCTGAGCCCAGAGGTGGCGCGATTGTTGCGCTCACGCGCAGCCTTCTTATGACAATAAGAGATGTCCGCTCCTAACTCCCGAGCTTGCAACTTGACAGGAACCCTTTGTTGCAGCAAACAACTCGACCTGAGCTTACGCCTACCTGAAGGGCAAATAGCCCAAAACCAACACTTCGCCGGGGACACAAGAAGGTGACACAGGTCTAGAAAACGCTCAACGACCGGGATAGACCGAATCAGTTCCCGTGCTGACCTAGCGTCAAGTTCCCAATTATCGGCATAGGTGAGGCACAGGACACTAGCGACACCTTTCTGCACAAAGTGATCAAAGGCCTTCGCAAGAACAAACATCCCAACCACACTGAGTGGGTCCCCTTCCGGGATGCCAGTGACCGCCGTGGAGCAACCATACACAGCCCCTTCAACAAGGACCGTCCTGGAGAGCTGGGAAAGCATTGCCAGCCACGCACCGACAATGAGTTCAGGAAAGCCAAAACGCAACATCAAGGCCCTGAGCAAACCCCTGTCAAGAATGTTGAAGCACTTCGTGATATCGAGGACCAGTCCTGCAAGCGGCTGTTTCGCAGACACCTTGTGTGAGATGAGGTCTCCCAGGAACGTCCAAAGAAGATGAACTTGACTCAACTACGCGATGGCTTGTGAGCATCAATACAATGACCTTTCGCGCAAGTTCGGACTGGTTCTGGATTTTGTTTCATACCGAATTTTTGCCTTACTGGCAACGGCATCAACTCTGGTTCCCAGTGCCAAACACCACTCCCAAACCTGGTCTGCTGGGACTACAACGCGATCAAGCTAATTTGCAAGATGAAGATCGTGGAGCACAAGTTCATCTACGTTTGGCTACATGCAATGTTTTTTCTTTGTGTGGTCGACATGATGACAGCAAGTGCGGACTTCAAGGTCCAGCACGACAGAAGATGCTGCTACGACAACTCCACGAAGAAAATATCACCATCTTTGCGCTCCAGGAGACCAGACTCCGAAGACTGCATTGTGCACATTCTGAGCATTACTTCCTGTTCCGATCAGCACCCATTGACAGAGGGCATTATGGCATCCTCATAGGATTGTCACAGACGGCGACTTTTGCTACTACGATTTTTGGCCGCCCGCATCAGTTCAAGTTCAAGGAGGACTACTTTGCGGTCGTTGCCCAGACCCCACGACTTTTGATCTTGCGCGTCTCTGCACCGGCAACGCGTTGTATTCTCATCGCCGGCCATTCCCCGCACTCTGGCAACAGTGCAGAGGAGATCGATACTTGGCGGGAAAGCATCTCAGCAGCAATTCCCAAAGATTATGAAGTTTAGCCTGTCATCTTGCACGTCGATGCCAATAGGGCACATCGGAGGGCATCAAGCCGGCCCTTTGGAGGCCAAGTCAGAAGCCTTTGAAGCATTGTCCACAGACACCACCTTTGTCTGCCAGCGACCTTCGAGGAGCACCAACATGGCCCCGGCGACACATGGACACATAGTGAATGGCAAGATGCGCAGGATTGACTACGTCGGAGTCCTACAGACATGGTCAACTACAAACTGCGATGCGTGGATCAATACTGTCATCGACCCTCCATTATGAAGACAGACCACCTCGCTGCGTGTGTTGACATTCAGATTCAGAGCCTACTGCCATCTACCAGCACGAAGCGAGGCATCGAAATTGCGGATACCAAGGAGATTGACCTCAGCATGTTACTGCAAAGCGATGTTGTTGACCTTAAAAGGCTTGACGTTCATACGCATGCGGCTGAGCTACCGAAGACTATCGTCAGTGCTCTCTTGCCGCAGTGCGCCAAGCTTCCTCCACATCCGAAGAAACAGACTACCTCTGACAGGACTTGGCAAATCGTCCTTCAAAAGCGGGAGGCGCGGAAACTGCTTTTGCTGAGCTGAACAGGCGGCAGAAAACCGACATGCTGGAGATGCTCTTTGGGGAATGGAAGCCGAGGACTGCAGTCTCTGCGAGCTTTATCAATGACTACAACAAGCCGCTCAGCATGCAAGGCTGCCTTATTGCTAAGGCCCTTGTGAAGCCGTCAGACAGCTTGGCCGCGCCTCTGTTACAGCCCTGCGCCAGGATGACACCACCTTCTTTCAATCACTGCTTGCTGAAGGAGCCGACTTGCTGGCACCAGCAGATGTGAGACGCTTCTGGGCTGTTATCATAAGATCGCTTCCCAAGTTAAAACAGAGAAGAGCCAATATTGCGCCCTCGAGACTTGAAGCGCTTGAAGGACAAATTGTGCCGAGACCCTATCCTTGCATGCCGCATGCCGCCACTGACCGGCCGTGAAACGGCCTCCTGTGCCTGCAGGCATCCACCATGATCATGCACCTATCATTGCGCGTCTCTACTACTCACTGCTGCTTCCAGTTCAAGGGCGGAGTCATGTGACTGATTCACAAGAGGGGCAGCACTGAGGTAGCGGGCAACTATCGTGGAATCTTTTTGTTGGGTTTGGTAGCCAAACGCATCCACTGCATCATGGGGGCTACTTTGATGTCTACGCTTGAACTGCACCGGGCAGAAAGGCAGCGTGGCGGATTCAACAATCAGATGCTACAATTCGGCTTCCACTCTGTCACCACCTGGGCGCACATCCTAGAGACCAATGGGCCTAGCACTGCTGTGCTCGATCTCACGAGCGCATTCAACCATTTAGTTCGTCTTGGACGTTTTAAGCATTTCAAGCGAGGATGACTTCATTAGCATCTTTTCTGACCGCACTGGAATGCGATGGATGTAATAAAGGAATATTGAAGATCTTCCTCCACAAGATCCATCAGGATACATGGTTCACAGTCTCTAGGGCTGAAGCAGTCCGTCCAAAACGAGGCACTAGACCGGGGTCCCCACTAGCTAATGTTTTTTTCATGTGGCCATGGCCCAGTTGATCAAGGAGGTCCGAGTTTGGATTGTCGAGCAGACGGCCTTCAACGCCATTCTTCGTAGGCATGATCTTCCAGCGCTTACTGTTTATGCTGATGACGTTGCCGTACCATGGGCGACAGATGGTGCCAGAAATCTGCACTTGTCAGCCACATCGATGCAGTTTTTGCCTCGTAAAGCTTCTCCATCAACTCTGGCCTGAACAAGACCAACGTTGTGATCAGCTTTCAAGGCCGCGCAGCCCCAGCGATGCGCACAATTTTTTTAACATGTGAATAGACCCCGCGTTGAGTGTGCCCTGAGCCATGACCGATTGGTTTGGTTGCATTTTCGACCAACATACAAGCATTTGGGATTCACTTATGCTGCCTCACAATCGCTTGATGTTGAGTTGCGGGGCCGGATTAGTCAAGCAAACCAAGCCATGGCCACTCTTGGCAGACCGGTCCTGACCAACCGACACTTACCACTTGAAGTGCCACTCCGCATGTTCAAAGTCCTGGTCGGGACCAAGCTCTCCTATGGATTCGGTACCCGACACCCACTATGCGCCAGATGCAGGCCCTGCGCACGGCCTATCTTAGAATGTTGCGGAAAGTGCTGCGGCTCTCCACGGGACAGCCCATCACCAATGCCAAGATCTTCGACTTTGCTGACTCAGTCGATGTGCGGATTAATTTGGCCCTTGGCCGGCTGCGCTATGCCCGCAAAGTCTTCACGGTGGGCCCAAAATTTCTGCAACACCGCGTCCATTTAGAGTTTTGTGCTCAACTCACTCATGACTCTACGGCTTGGCAGCGGACCTTCAATGGATGAACTTGGTGCTCCCACAACATGTCCCATTTGATGACTCACTATGCTTCTCTGACGTCATAAAGTTTTGGCAGCAACCACGACTTTCCTGGAGAAAAAAATTACGGCGAGTCGGGAAACAGTATAGAGCACAGGAGCACATGATGACACATTTCACAGAGATTCAGGACCAATTTTTCAAAGTTTTTCAGCAAGCAGGTGCAGCCTTTGATCCTGACAAAAAACGCTCAGTGCACCAGCGCGAGAGGAGGTGCATTTGTTGCCCCTATATGGGCGCAGTTTCAGCACAGCGCAGGGCCTTGCGCTACATCGTGTACGGGCACATCAACAATACGCGCCTGAACACAATTCCACGCGCCCTCACTGCTTGATGTGTTCTGGAAAAATGCGGGTTAGCAGCAGCATCTTGATCATACCTCTCGAGGAAAAGGAGCTAACGCTAACGTTGTTTGTTACCAAACGATAGTCGACAAAGGCTACACCACTGAGCATCAGGCGGTTGGAGCGCTCAAGCACCTACATGGAGCAGTACGCCTTGACGCTTTGCAAACACCGAGGCCACACGGATTTTATCCCGATGTGCGTGCGCAAGAGATTGCAACTTTGTGCGGGAGCAGAGCAGAACCACGGAGACGTTCACCGTCGCCAATGTGCCACACCGACACCTTGAAGCAGGTCAAGAATTGAGTGACCGACTTTCCAGGTGCACCCATGGGAAAAATATCACTGCGCACATCATCGGCCTGGGGGATTGGTGGCTTCGACTCCTCTTCACGTACGACACGCATTTCGAAGAATGGACCGAATTTCTGTTTCTTTCCTGGGGGGAGCATGTGCTGCCAGAGCTGTTGGCGGAGATTTGTGACGGCGAGCTCGAATATTCCATTGAGCAAACCATTACGAGATCTATAAGGTTGAGCCCAGAATCGAGTGCATAACTCGCCTTGAACAAGTTCAGTTTCGGCTCAGGCGACTCAAGAAGGAGCATTGCGCAGACCCCCATCCTCATCGGCTTAAGCGCTGGGGCACCGCCAATGGGCGTGAGAGAAGGGTGACACAGCAGGTCCCAACAGCTGACAGCCCTTCGAACCCTTCGATGGCATGTTTTGCCACTTGATGTGGCCACGCCCATCTACGCCACCCTGCGTGAGCGACCGCATTTCTTTATCATACGCATTTTTGGGGCGGAGGAGGGATTCTGATTTTTTCAATTGTATTGCATCAGGGGCATCCCGCCACATGTCACTGTGGCAATATTGTCAATGGACACAGCGAACTCGATCTCTATACTTAATCTGCATGTCTTTATGGGGTAATCTGCATCTGAGATCGACTTCGTGGCAGGACCTTTTGGTTTGCTACCAACAAGGTATTGTCTCATGTCTCCGCCACCTTGGATAAGACGCATCCCTCATGCGTCAGACCCGGGTTCCATACCCGGGTGCAACACTAGGCGGACAGGCGGGCCACTACCCCACCCCTGCAGTTAAGGGGGTGAGCTAGGGTGTGGTCCGTAAAACACTCGCTCTCTCTCTCTCTCCGCCACCTTGGCGGGCACATCCTGTGAAAACATTCTTTGCAACGCGACGCCACGAACGAGGTGCCGATGACAAAGCAGCAGTTGGAGTGGATGGCAAAGGACGCAGGCAGCCCCGACCACTTCAATCCTGCGCACGTCTTCTCGAACTTCTCAGACCATCACATCGTGAGCTAGCGCAACCTCGCATGGTTACTTCCTTCTTCCTTCAAGGAATTTTGTTTGTTGCACATCATGTGCGGTGCGGTGGCTACTTCATCAGCGAACACCCTGCGCCACCTCGGACCCCACGAGGGTTTCAACATGGTTATCGCCATGGACTGCCTTGCTGCGGCGCCACCCGGACATCAGTTTGCATGTGGTTCCCCGATGAAATTTGGCGCTACAGTCCCAAAGCCGACCGACCGGTTTTTTTCTCAACTCTCCCTGTAACCATGCAGATGCAACGGCGCGGAAATGCTCAGCCGTATACATTGGGCGCAACTCTGACGGCTTTAAAACGAGCTGTCCCAAAGAGTATCCTGAGCGATTCAACGCGCAGGATTTGCGCGTGCCATTACAAATAGGCTGGAGCTCGAGCTTTGACAGGGTCGAGTGAAGCCTACGTCCCCTGGAAATAGCCGTGGCTCCACGCACAGATAGCTCCGCGAGGCAAGCGAGGCATGTGCCCAGATCCACCAATGCGCGAGCTGGCCGCCCGACTCTCAACCCGGATCCGGCTGATCTGTGTCCCAATTAGGTGCATGAGGCAGCAAGGGTAAGCCCTTTTGAAGCTGAAAAAGTGAAAAAGTGAAAGCATGAAGGAGTATTTTATGTGTATTTTTTTGTTATTCTAGTTTTTTGATTCCTTACGATCACTCACCACAGATGAACCTGACCCACATTTGATGTCATGTTTTTATACCAAAACATTGTGCTACTTTCAAACAGAAACGCCAGCTCAGCTGAGCTTCTTTGAGGGAAATGTTTTACCATTAAGGGACACATGGCATATTTTGAGACAATATGGTTTCTACTTCTCACATTTGAAACGATAAATTTTAGTTTAAATATGGAACCATTGAAAAAACCAGGATCTGCCTCAAGGAATGTTACAATGATAAACAAAAAAGTGGCGGGACAACTGCACTTCAGAACGCGATACACATCGTAGATAACGCATGTTTTATTCAACAAAAATCCAACCCTCACAAACAAGTTTTTCCTTAAAAAACACTTTGACTAGCTCAAAAGCAACCGCCACCGGTTTTTTTGTTTGAAACGGATGCTATGTAAGAAAAAATGCGTTTCTTTGAAGGACCTCATTTTTTCAAAGCATTATTTGCTGGGAATGTAGCACGGGCATACAACTTAACAGCCTGTATACAGGTATGTCCATGTGTCTTTGAGCAATGAAAGCACGTGATTGTTTCATGTTGTTTGCTATTTTTCCTATCGCTCAATGTGTTGCATTTTCTTTGGTCAACTGCGGCGCTGCCCCGCTTAATTAAACTCTTTCAACATTGCTACGTGCACCCGTTTGAAAACACCAGGGAAATTCCATAATTGTTTAAAAGGAATAGGCCTTGTAGATAAATCTTGTAATGTTTCAAAAACGACTCATTTTTTGTCAAGGGACTGCGGTATCGTACCACAATCATTTGAAAACATCTCAGTGGGGCACCCTTAAGTTTCAAAATTATATATTTCCATGTTCACAATGTTTTCCACACAAAAAATTAGATAACTATTGTTTATGGGAAGTATGTGACGTGCATTTTTTTTGCCAAAACCGATTTAGTTCGCGACTTACGGCCGTTGGCCCTACCCTGCTGTTCGAATGATCATGGAGGGGCAAAATCAGGCGGAAAGAGAATCAGTCTACGCAAAGGTGAAAATTGAAGACAGCAATCTGTACAAAACTCTACTAGTAAACAGGAATTTTGTGTACATGTATCGTTCTGCAGAGGAGTAATTGGCAAATAACTAATTATTGGATTCCGTGCCTGGCGCATCACGCACAGACATTTCACATAGAGTTCGTTCACACAAAGTAGCGTTCAAAACGAGTTCGATTACAGACGTTTCACATAAGAGTTCGTTCACACAGAGTATCGTTCAAAACGAGTTTGATCACACCAAAATCTGTGATCAGTTGAAAGGGGGTTTATAAGCCCTTGCTGCATCGATGAGCGCTTTGCGAATGACTAGGGTTCGATGATCAAAGTTGATGTTTGGTAGTCCATCATCATTAGCCTTCAGTATGTTCCAAGCCAGTTTCATGTTTTCAATAGTCCAATTTTTTCTGGGTCTGCCGACTCTTCGATTGGATGGAGTTTTTGGCATTGGCAAAGCTAAATAGGAAACAAAAGTGACTTGATGCTGAGGGTGGGACCGCGGTCTTCTCAGCACATGCCCAAGTAGTTTGAGACGTTTCGTTTCCAAAATTTCAAAGGTCTGATTTGGGGAGAGGACCCTGAGAAGGAGCACCAACTACTTCATTTGCTCGTTGGTAAACGAATTCATTAGAATTGTTTCTATCTACGTAAGTGGTGTGCAGGTGCAATATTTTTCTCACGCCTTTAAGCTGAAAAGTATTCAGCAGTTTCCCTGTATTGTTTGTAGTATGAGGTGGCTCTAAGCCGTAAAGTAGTCTACTAATGATAACGGGGTTGTAAACTAGTAATTTCCAATTTTTGCTGCAGTTCGTTTTGTTCCAAAAAATATCAAAGCGTTTCAAAATTGGCATGGTGCTCAAGATTCGTCGTCTTATTTCCTGTGCGGGATCAGCTTTATCATTAATAACAGCGCCTAAATATTTGGTTTCCGTCGTTGACTTCATCATGGTTCCATTTCGAAATTTGATTCTGCCGACGTTGGTATTGAAACTTATATAATTGCATTTATCATGGATCAGCCTTAGATGCAGATATTCTGATTCTTGTTCGATCAGATGCAAATACGCGTTGGCAGTCTTAGCACTTTTGGCTATAATTAGAGCGTCGTCTGCATACAGCAGTTCTTGGAAGTTGATATTTTGATTTTTTTTTGATGTCGAGGGTCGTTGAACTGTTCCTTCACATCATGAAACATAACATGCATAGTTAAAATAAAAAGGTAGGGACTTAATGGACATCCTTGTCTTATTCCTGTCCTCTGTTTTTGCTATTCGCTTTCGTGAATCCCTTGCATCACTTTGAAGGCTGGATTCTGGTACAGGCTTTTGATATTATCAATAATGGCCTGGGGGATTCCTAGCCGCGAGAGTGATAGAAACATCTTTTCATGGTCGATTCTATCGAAGGCCTTCTTCCAATCTAGGAAAATTAAAAAGAGCGGGTCATGCCCTTGTTCTGCAAAGTCTGTCAGCCGGTGCACGCAGTAAAGCGGTTCAGCAGTTGATCGTTTAGAGCGAAAACCATATTGTGTGTGCCCGATGTAATTTTCTAACATAGACGCGAGTCGAACTTGAATGACTCCAGCGAAAACCTTATAGCAACTATTGAGCAGGGAGATTGGACGATAGTTTTCAGGATTGTCGCGGGCTCCTTTTCTGTGTAAGCAACAGGCATGCGCCTGCGTGAAACTGTCAGGGACACTCTGCTCTGCCCAGAAAACATTTAAACACTTAGTAAAAATTTCAAAATTATCATCATTTAACCATTTAAACAATTCGGTTATGGTTTTATCAGGGCCTGCCGTTTTGTTAGCTTTGAGTTTCGAAACAACTTGTCGGATTTCAATGCTGGAAATGAGGTCAACATTGAAAGGAAAGTTCTGGTTGAAAAAATTGTTGCGTGAAGGGTCTGCAGGTGGCAAAGTGGTCACAGGTCCCCATTGCTTTTAAACAAATACTCTACCATGGCATCCGTTTTTTTTGAGATCGGCACACGGTTCCCTCTAATGTCCTTTAGATCGTAAAATCTAGGACTGAAAGTTTGCTTTTCAAATTTGATTTGTTTCCAAACATTTTTTGTGTGGGCAAGATCTGCAAGTTTGTCGGTTCTCCAAGTCATTTTATCTTTCCGAACATGTTTTTTAATTTCACGATTCAGCAGGTTCTCAGTTTGATAGTCACTTCTCAACCTAGCCTCTTGTCTGCTTTGGATGAACTGCCAAGTGTGACCAGAATGATATTCTCGATTTTGTCGTGAACTTTTCGCTTGAACCTGCGAATGGGTTGTTTTTTTTTCATTACGGTCACACAGGAGCTACAGTTAGCCAATGTATCTTCCAAAGGAACCTGTTTGAAGATGAAATTCGATTGTATATGTTGGTTATAGTTGTCAATTTGCTCCTGTGTTGGGTTGAAATATCGGTTTGATCTACCATTTTTCTCCTCCGGTTGTTTTGAGGCACTGCGTTTTATTCTAACATCAGCCGTGACGAAAACGATCGCTATCAAAAGTAATATTCGTATGGCGTGCACGTCTGAAATCGCATTTCTCCATTGTTTGGAGGCGAGTATCAAATCTATCTGCGCAAACCTATTTGGGGTCCAAGGACCTACAAAGCCATTTGTTCTTGTGTCCTTGTACGTGCATTTACATTCATCAGGTTTTATGAAAAATGTATTGGATACAATGTGTTCATTGGCGGTGCAAAAAATAAAAATAAAATAAGAAACTGTCGGTTTTCTCTTTGCTCATCAGAAAGCTAATCTACAAAAAATAATCCCCAACCAAACACATGACGACCAACCATCGTTTCTTCCAATCCGCTGAGTCTTCCATGCAAGCGTGCGTTGGTGCCTCCCACCACGAAAGTCGGCATGTTGGCGGCTTGTGTTTCGGTATAGTGCTGTGGAGCAGGTTCCAGTGATGATTTTTTTTTGGCAAATGGTCTAGCACTATGGAGGGCATAATGATTGATGATGCGAATGTTGGGCCCTGGATTGCGGATGTGCAACTCGATTATGCGACCGTTGTGTGGTATACAGTCTGAAACAAAATTTCCAAATTTAGGCCCCATGACAAAACCGACTCCGTGATGTTCACTAAAGTTCCTTGGGTTGGTTTTCACCTGAGGCCGCGCCTGAAGTGCAGCCGAAGGGTTTGGGACGTTCTTATCCGAACTGAAGAGCTTGTACACTTTGTCAGTACCTTCTATCGTTTTGAATTCTTCCGTGCAAAGATTGACTTTAGTTTCTTGAAGGGCAAGAATATCAATGTTGAGTTGATGCATGATCTCCATATTTGTTCGCTTTTGGATTGCAAGTTGAGACCTCTGCAATTAAGCGTTGCTATGCGCCATGTGGATGCATAAGATATTTTACTGCCAGCATCTTCCAGGGCTTGATCTGTGGTTGAAAATCTTGTTCTGGCCGTGTATGAAAACATCGTCTTTGTTTTTTCATTCGCGAATTTGTTTTTGCCGTTTTCGGCGCTTTGCATTCTGAATCTTATGAAGTCAAGAGCTGACAAGTCTACTTTTCTTGTGGTAATGTTCTTTGCGGGGCGTCTGCCCAAGGCTATTTGTTATGGTCACGCCTTCGTTGTCGGCGTTGGCCAGCAGGATAAGTTCTTGGGTTGCGGGGTACAGCAAAGAGGTTGCAACCAAGTTCCTCCGTACTGTGCTGTCATTTTGCTTTATTTCTCGCCAATGTCTGCCGTTGTTCCTCCCCAGGTTTTTCCACTGTTCGTACCTAGTTTTGCGTTTGTCAATGTTCCTGTTTCCTCTTCTAGAATTCTTCATGCTGGTGGAGTTTTCATCGTTTTTCATGACAGCATGTTGGTGCACTTTTTGATGACGCTGCAAAGTGAAATAATCCGCTCGCGCTGTCAACCCGGCTCTCCTCGGGAAGGTAGGGTCATAATATCTTTGTTTTCCTTGTCGAATGGGGCTTTTAAAACTGTGCCTATGTATGTGTTTCCGCTGCTTGTCAGCGGCGTTTTTTTGCTGATAGCGAATGCCTCTGTAAAACCTGTGCGGTGAAACATGCTCGAAAAACAGTTCCCCACAGAGAGCGCCATTAAATTTCAGCGGCTGAATGGCAGCCAGTTCTTTTCACATAGAGTGTTTTCAAAAAGAGCTGGCTCACAACGAGTCACTTCAAATAGAGACCTTTCACACAAAGAATCCTCAAATATCGCTGGCCTATGAAGGGCCGCCGATTCGCACAGATTTCGTTCAAAGTTGGTATTTTTTTACATTGAAGGGAGGATTCATACTCGAATTCTTTGCGATGCTTGCTGTGTTCCTCTTCCTTTCCTTGTAGCGTTACCCATCTGACATGGCGAACCTTTTCTGGGTTTCTTCCTCATTTTGGATGGCTGTGTGTACCTGATCGTCATTTTTCCAGCTCTTCACCCTAATGAATTTAATCCAAAAGGGGTCCCACGTGCACTTATCCACTGCAATGTCGCGTTTTATGTTACTTACATATTTTGTTGCATCGATTGCTTTAAAGCAAAAAAATATCTGTGTCCTCTTCTAAGGCCGAAGTTTTTCTGGGAATTCGACTTGTTTTTGAACCTAATGACTACCATTGTTCCAAACGAGTGCAT
Organism: Cladocopium goreaui; assembly: GCA_947184155.2. Lineage (NCBI taxonomy): Eukaryota > Dinophyceae > Suessiales > Symbiodiniaceae > Cladocopium > Cladocopium goreaui. The sequence goes on along the minus strand of CAMXCT020006623.1, from coordinate 596,369 downwards.
TTTACAGCTGAATACGTGTTTTTCTCTGGGTTTGGCCTCCTCCTTTCATTCATTTTAGTTGATAATGAAGGAAAAAAAACTACTTTCCAGCGCTGGCAACGAGTTTTTTTTCAATATAGAACGATAATGATGCTGGTCATGGTAATGCCAATGGCATTGGTGAAGGTGATGCCATGGTAATAGTAACGAGAATGAAAATGAGCATGACAATTGCAATGTTATTGATATGATACGGAAACGACCGTAGAGCAATTTCAAGAACATCCTGCTGCATGGCGATCCCCTATGTTTTTGGCGCAAGACACTTTTCACCATGTCACCGAGCAAAAAGTAAAAACAACGGATTTAAGTCCAATTGCTAGTTGGAGGAGGTTGTTTCATATATGTTTTTTGTTGATATTGGGCAGTATTGATTTACTGGAAACTATCAGCCTATAACAACATTGGTTCAGGTCGTTGCGGCGCTTGGCGGAGCCTTTAATCAACGTCGTTGACGAGACACTTTCCACAAAACAACCCATTTGGATTATCAGGCTGGATTTGTCGAAAGAATTTGGCCGCGTGGACTGGAACGCTTCATGGCAGGCACTGTTGCGGCATGGGGTCTCCGAACATTTGGTATCGATCATACAAACGTTTTCTGGAAAACAATTGGGTCAAATTTTCGGCGCATCCTCTTTTACTGACATGTGTCCTAATACAGATGGTGTGCGGCAGGGACGTGTACTCAGCCCCCAAAATGTTCAGTACCGTGTTGTAGTGGGCATGTTGGACTGGAAACATGCCATGCGTGATACCGGTTGCAATTCGAACGACTGCTTCAGCACCTTACTCGCTTTACCTGTTGCTGATGATATCCTCTTCCTGTTGTCTGGTTCGTGTGCAAACGCGGTTGTATTCACTGGTGACAGTTTTGGCCAGCGTTGGGTGGCGGTCGAACCCATACAGGACTGCTCCCTTCACAATTGAAGCCCACCGTCTTAATTATTTGAAAACAAATATGATGCTCACATCAAATTGGTAACGTCTCATCAAGGGCTCAGGCATGTCTTGCGATGAAGGGAATCAATTTTTCTGGATGGATACGGAGCAACATTTTCAAAAAGCAATCCGAACATTCCATGTTTCCAAAAAAATGCCTTCTTCCCGCCGTCCACGCCTCGAGCTACACTATGTGTTCACTATGTGTTTGTGCAACAACATGTCGTTCCATGTCGAATTTCGATATTTCGATGCGGTTGTTACGCCTGTTGCTTGGGCCTTTTTCACCATCAGATCTTGACTGAATTGGATGCGATTGTACCAAAAAAAATGCGTCGCGTGGTTGGCTAGCCGGAGGTTTACATTGAATGCGCCATGGCATGAACATTTTCACTTTTGAAATAAAATAAAAAAATATGCAAAAATATGGTATATCCTGGTCGCACAGGTGCCGAAGACAACACTGTAATTTGGCAACCTATATTGCCAACCTGCCCGGGAACCCCTAGGTCAAACAAATTCTACATTTGTTTTTTGATGGTCGTCGTCGTTGCGGGAAGACCGGTGCACTTGGCCATCGCAAGTGGAAACTGTTTCCAGGTACAAAAATTTACGATGTTGAGAAACCGCTGCTCGTAACACTGACGCGTGGATGAATTTTTCGGAAGGCTTTGTGGTTTTCTACTCGTGGTGTTGGCCCAAAAATTAATGTGTCCTTGTCATTTGTTAGTTTTCCTTTTTCACATTTGTTTCGCCTTAAAACGCGGTTCCCTATTGGCAAACAGGGTTTCAAATTCAAATTCAGACTCAGTGAAAAAAATGTACTGAAAATAGTGATTTTTCAAAAATAACAACACTAATGACAATAATAAAGGGCAATGATAACAGTGACACCACTAGTGATATTGCGGATTTTCCTTGAGTTGAAAGCGCCTCAAAAGTCTCACCATGTTACACTGCTCGATTTGTGCAGTGTCAAGTGACAAACATGACTGCTATGGCATGTACATGTACTGATGCAAGGTGCATTACATTTCTGCACCCCGCCTCAGACTGTATTTTTAATACTAGTCTGCACATCCCTAGCCTAACCCCTTAGGACTGTTGGTAGTCCGTCTGGTCTCTTCTATTGGGGTATCTCTGCACTTAAAAATTGCACTGGATCCCACAAATGGCTTTTAGCCTAACCACTTGTGGAACCACTTCTGTGGTGCTGTCTAGTCCCGCTCAGAATCCCTTCAGAATTCCATCAGGTCATCTCTGCTTCCCATTGCATCATCTCCGTCATCACTTGGATCCGGTGGTCCATAGTGAATTGTGGCCCATAGATCTGGGTCTGACACTTCACATTGCTCTGCATTCTGGTACCTTTGGAGCTTCGCCTCATGGCTTTCTTCCATGTTCTCGTCAGAGGAAGTCATTGGGCTGGGTGGAGTTCTGAGTGCAACTCCAATTCCACGGGCCAGCTCCACCACGTTCTCGAACCTCTCAAGCTCGAGCAGCTTCACCACATGGTGGAAGATTTGCCCATGGGTTGCAGCAAGGAGCTCACGCTCTACCACCCCATAGCCGTGGGTAGGAGAGTCAACATCCTCGTCCAGCTCATTCTCACCTGTGAGTGAGTTCTGTATGCGCCTCTTCTGACTCGGTGTAGCCTCCAAAAGTTCTGCAAAGCGCTTCTGAAGCCACTCCCTTGACTGGGTGTACTTCCTGATTCTTCCATAGTTGTTGTCTCGCTTTGCTCTTGCAAGTCTGCCCAGCACACGGGCATATGTCAACGTCAGTAACCCTTCCAACGTGTTGGTCTCGTGCGTGACCGCCGGTCCAACTGCAAGTGCAGTTGGTGTAGGAGGTGGCGTTGCCACTGGTCGCAGGAATGGGCTGCGCAACATCCACCATGTATATGCTGCAAGCAACAACGTCCACATGGTCAAAACCAGAAATGCAAATGGATTACTTCCATCATCTTTCTGAGCAGCTTCACTTGTGTCAACTCCCAAGCATCCTCCAAGGCCCATAGTCACAGATCCTTGCAATGCGATCATAGCATTGTGCGCTGTCACCAATCTCCTCTTTCTTGATTCTTTTGGTTCATCCACTGCATGCGTAGGACTCCATTCATCTGAAGAGATGTCAGACACTACATTCAGCATATCTGTTGCCTGCTGCCTGGTGTCATCGTCAGAGCCCATCACATGATCAAATAGATCCACCAACAGCGTCATGCGTTGTGTGTAGGCCAAGGCTCTGCTGTTGTTTCCATTGGAGATTGAGTCTTCACGTCTGCGAAAGCATCTCTCAAACATCCATGAAATCAAAGCTTCAGGACTGAATGCAGGAAAGTCTGGTAGACCATCATTGCTAGATTCAGTCTCGGCCTCACTGCAGGACCTTTCCACAGAAGTCAAATCATCATCGCTTGCGCTGGTCAAAACTTCGTTGTGCACCTGCTGTCCATTGCACATCCACAGGAACACCATGTACAAGGTCAGCAAGGTGATCCAGCTCGTGACAATTGTTGCCTGCATTGTCACTCCTTGAAAATTGCAGTCCATGGCTCTACTTGGAACGTCCGATTCGCAACCCTGAAGAAGTAAGCTCAAGGCGCCGATCAACATGTTGATCTGATATCTGGAAGCGCTGATCTGTTGAGGTTGAGGAACATTTCTGAAAATTCGACCTGGGTCATGTTGTCCCACAAGGTTGTTGTTTGCACTGTCCCAGATACCAAACAAATACAACAATGACTCCAATCTGCTGATGCTGAGTCTTTTCGTGGCTATATCAGATGGATTGATTGCTCCTAAGACTGCTTTAACCATCAACAGTTTTTCACCAACCAAGTTTTGAAGCCAAAGGACTCGACAACTGAGATGTCGCAAACGACCAACTCCACGTCTTAATAGAATTCCACGTGCTGCAGATGAATCGATGTACAAACACATGAGAATAGTTGACTGAAGTACCCATGAAATGATGGCTCTGATGAGAATTGCGTCCATCACCGCGCTGGCTGCTGCATACGTTTCTGACTCTGCGCTGGAAAGTGACACAATCTTCTGTGTTCGACTGGAGGAGTAGACCAAGCAACCTCCAAAGAAAATGGCAGATCCTGACACTGATCGTCGAGTGTCACGGTCTGATGCCCAATCTGCATCACTGAACACTTCCAGCACTGGTTCCTCACACTCATAGTCTTTGATGAGTCCAGAATGGATACCCTTCCATCTGAGAGAAACATGTTGGTCTGCATGACCAGCCAGATATCCCACCAGGTGCTTCAGCACAATCATCGTTTTCTGCGTTGGCTTTGATGAGAACGTAGAGAGATATCTAATCACATACTGACACTGTGGAAGGTCAGGTGAAAGATAAAGCAAAATCCCCACGCATGAACGGTAAATTGATCCATCATGAGCACTCAGTTCCTCTGTCTTGTCAGGGATTTCAATCTCTGAATGTCCAGGCGATTTCTTGTTCTGCAAACGCTTTGAAAGTTGCAACAACTTGCAAAGTTGGTCCAGGTGCTTTCCATGGATCTTCACCACCATGCGTCCAGATTCTAAAAGCTGGTGGGTGCGCTTTAGAAACGTCAACTCGTCGCCAACATTGGACATGATCTCGATGGAAACTTCATACCTTGATTGCATGTGTGGGATCAGCTGTTCTGTCACTGCTTTGCATGACCCAACCACCAAGAGGTCATCCACGTGAATCATCAGCAAGCAATCACCATGCTTGGAACGTAGAATGGATGGATAGGCTTCAAATTCCTCCATCCCAAGACTACTTTCACCAACAAACTTGACCAAATCTCGATGCCACAGAAGGCTGCCATCACGCTGACCCGGGAGAACTCGACCTAAGCTGTATGAAACGCTTTTCCCTGAGGCATCTGTGCAACGTACACGTGTTGGCTGTTCCTGCCTCACTGTCAAGAAAGCGTCTTTGACGTCAATGGCCAACATCATCGTGTCTTGATGCTCTCGCAGGGCCAAAAAGCAAATGGGCAAGATGCGGCTGGCAATGTTCGAAGTAGCCGGTGAGAAAAGTGCTTTTCTGTCAGGCTGCAACCATGTGTACTCCCTTGCAACCAAACGACTACGACGTAACCAGATAGCATTGCCTTCCTTGTCCTTCTTTTCTCTCCAGGTGAGCACAAAGCGTGTGCTCAAGCTCTTGGCATCGTGAGGCAAATTGTCCTCCTGCAAGACTTGAAGACCAGATAGCCTTTCGACCTCCACTTGATCTGCAATGCTGTCCAAACGCTGAAGCTCAGCTGCACTGAGTTCAGGCTCTTGAGGACTGTATGGAAAACTGAGCTCATCTAAGTTGGGTCCCTCATCATCCATGGTCTCATAGGGATCCTCGTTGAGATTCAATTCATGCTGAATCATCGTGTCAACTTCATCAATCTCAAGGTTGACATCAGGTTCAATGTCAAGGTGCTCAATCTTCAAAATCTGCCCCAAAAGTCCAAGATGTCCAGTGTCATCACGCTTGGCAGCTTTGCTGACAGGCTGCATGCTTTCAAAAGAAGCATCATCCAAAACTTCAATTGCTGCTTCTGACTGTGGCGTTTGTGGAACAACATCTCCATGAGCTGAAGAAGCTTCCACTGCTGTTGCATGAAAACGCTTTGGATCACCACCAGTCACTTCATGTTGTGTGTCGTGTTCGCCAGTGGATTGTGAGGAAGTTTCACCATAGACGGGGGTCTGAGGTACATCCACATTCATAGATTGGGCCTTTGAGTCACGCTTTGCTGCTGCAATGGCCTCATCCAAACCTTCATCGTTGAAGATGGGGTCCTGTTCACCATCATGCGGCTGCTGAGCTTGACCGAGCAGCCCCGCCTCGGCAGAGATTGCAGTTTCGTCAACATCCTCAAAAGGGTGTGCTCTGGCATACTCTTGAACATCCTTTGCATCTCTGTCTGGCAGTCGAAGGCTGTTGTCAAACGCAACTGCAGGTGGTGGAACAACACGTTTTGCATGGACAAGTCTGTGCCCCAAACTCGCACATCCATAGTTCCAGGGTGAGGCTGTCAGCTCTCCAAGCAACTCCAAATCAAAGGAAGTTGGCAATCTTCTGATGCTGCGTGTGAGAAAGATTCCGTTTGGAGTTCCGATGATGTGAGAGTCATTCGAAATAGCTTTGCTAAGCCACACACCACGCGTCCATTGAGGTAAACCTTTTTGGCTGGTGCGAAGGAATCCCATCACTGCCTCCCCAAACATCGCCATCTTCCCACTGTAAAATCGTCCACAAGCACGCTCATATGCAGTTGTAGCACTCTTCACTGTGAAGTGATTATGCAACCATGACGAATGAACAATGGCCCATGTGTAAACCGGGTGACAACATCCAAAAATTGGCCCTTTGCATCCAGTTTCCCATTCAATCTGAGATACCAGCAAGTTGGCTTTGGCTCTGATCACCTCTACCATTGCCTCTGCTGCGCCATTCGCCCTGTGGTCTCCTGTTGGAGCAGGTTCAGCATGGGCTGTAATCCTCAACGTTGCACATGCTTTACGAACTGCTTCAAGCAAAGAAAGAGTTGATGGTTCTGAATCACAACGCAAACCAATTTCGGTGTGACCACAGTGCACAATGAAGCGGCACATCTCAGTGACAAGGTAATTGAGGCTTCTGCCACCCTTCTGTTGTGTTGGCAGGGCAATGCACATTCCAGTGTCACGGTCAGTCACAATCAGCACTGTCAACTTGTCTGACTCATCACGCATTCGAGAGCAGTAAAAGAAATCAAATGACACAACGCTATGGTCAGTTGTTTCATGAGTCTGTCTCTTGTGACCATCTTGTTTTGCGCGGTGAGCTACACACAAAGGACACCATGTTTCATAAGGCTCATGCACCAAGTTGTGGGCTTGTTTCATGGACTCCGTGGGCTCAACAGGTTTCTTCTGAGGGATTGCAACACGTTCTGAATCCTTTTTGAGAGTAGCCTCTACTGCATGGGTTTCCATCAGCTCACGTGCCTTCACAAACTCCAGCATGCGACGCACGCACTCCTTCTTGGAGCCGCGCTTTGACAAGCCCAAAGCTTGACATCCAGCTCGAAGAGATTTCAGAGTGTTGTCACAACTGAATGTTACTCCATCAACTGTCACTGCGCTTTCATTTGTAAATGGCACAACACGCTCTTCATCCAGCGGTTCTGCATCAGGCAATTCAGCTGGGGCCTCTTGCACGGGTTGTGGAACCTGTTCTTGCTCGGCTTTGTCATCATTGCCAGCTTGCTCAGGCAAAACATCTGCATCAAAATAAGGTGCTTGTTCTCCTTCTACCAAAGCAAAACCAAGCTGTTCTGAAGCAACGTTGTGGGCATGCGCAATTGTGAGAACTTCCACCACAGATTCTGGGTCATAAATTTCACCTTCCAAGTCTTCCAATTCTGCGATAGGTTCTCCAAATTCAAGCCACTCCCAACCTTGAGCATCTCGAAACACCAACGTTGTTCTGTACCACATCATCTCACCTCCAGGGCAAAGTGTAGTATCCACAAACCTTGCACGTCGAGTGGTCAATGCATAGACCTGTGGATTCACTTTGTTCCATCCAGGGAGCAAACGTCTCAACACTGGCTGCAAATGGATTGCTCTCAAGGCCTTTGGTCCTGGAGCTGTTGAAGTTGGACTCAAACCATCGTCCTCAGAGATCATTCGAATGGAGCCTTTCACACAAAGTGAGTTGCGCTTGAAGCTCACGTTGACAAACTTGCCATTTTTCACAAGAAAAACTCCATCACTGAAATGTTGAAGCTCCCAGCCTGCTCGAACTATGTGACCAAGTGCAAGCAAAGGACAACTGATGTTTGCAATAATGAAACGTTCACGCAAAATCACTCCATTGCCAAGGTCAACAGTTGCAAGTCTTGTGTCACGTATGTCAAGTTTTCCACCTTGTGCATCTATGAAGTCCTGTCCAGCTGTCTCATGTTGACATGATTCACCAACATCAGCGTAAGTCAACGGCAGTGCGCTAGTGTCAGCACCTGAGTCCAAAATGATCTCGGCAGAAGAAACACCTGCAAAAGACATCATCCTGACATGGTGCAAACGATTGGGCTCATCATGCAAAGTTGGTGAACACGTCCAAACATTGTCATCATCACTGCAAGACATGTCAAAGTGGGTGACATCTGACTGCTGCAACATTCGAACCAGGTTCTGGCCAGAAGTTCCTGAGTTTGAGAATTCTGTGAGGTCCTCAATGATCACAGTGCTATCGCTGAAAGCAACACGGTTGACATTCCCAGAAGAACGGTATGTTGAAGAACTGGGTGAATGTTGTGCTGTTCCAACACTGCTTGGGCTTGATGCTGCATGTTGAGATGATCCATCAGCTTCAACTTGTCGAACAACACCATTGGTTTTGTCAGCCTGAAATTTGCGGCAATCTCGTTTCCAGTGTCCCATGGCACCACAGTAGTTGCATCGGTTAACATCAGCGGTCTTCGACTGTGTTTTCCCACCTCCTTTGGAGGGAGATCCATAACCTTTGCCACTCTGCTGGGATTTTCCCTTGCCTTTGCCACCATCTTTCGATTTGCCTTTGTCTTTTCCTTTCCCTTTCTGTGTTCCTTTGCCTTTTTGTCCTTTTCCTTTGGACTTCCCTTTGACCTGGTTGATCTCCATTGGAACCACGCCTGAATCACCAGTCGCATAGGAAGTCACTGTACCAAGGGCTTTACCATTGATGTCAGCCATCACTCTGTCTTTAGACCATGTTGAAGAAATCCTTTCATGAGCAAGAATTTGTTCACGCACTTGGGTGTATGTTGCATCTTCTGTCATTGTCAGCTGTACGTGGCGTTGAACATCTTTTGGCAAAATGCGCACCAACGTGGACAACAAAATGTCAGGAGCAACTTGGTGACCTGCGCTTTTGGTATACTCGTCTGACAGTCTTTCCAACAGAAGGATCTGTTCCGGAAGAGTCTTGTCCTTGGTCATCACCGGGAACTGCATCACAGCATTGAGCAAGGCTAAACTGCGGCCTTTGGTGCGTGGCACGTACAAGGCACTCAGTTGCCTCCATGCCTCAAGTCCATTCTGATGCTGCACCTGCCTCAGAATCTTCAATGGCCTATGCTTCAAGATTCCACCCAGGATGAGAAAAAGCTTCCTGGATCTCTCCTTCGACGCCTCCCCGGCTGCAGTCTCATTGAAGGTTACTGTCAAACCAGGATTGTCCTCTATGTGCTTGAAGTCAGGCTCATACGCTGGGTCTCCGAAAAACAACCATTGTCTGAAAGAGAATGCAAAATCTGACCAGAGTGCTTGATCATCGGCTGATGTTGCACAGCCAAACTCCTTTGGGCACTGCACCACCTTGCTGGCTTCTGAAAAACCTGTCCTCGGCTGTCTCGATTGTTCATTGGCCTCCTTCAAGGCTATGGCAGCTTGGGATGCTGCTTCGGCAGCTTTTGCTACAGCTTCCAAGATCTGCGTAGCTTGCGTGCCAGACATGTTCACGACAGCAACAGCTAACTGAATCCTGTAAAAGCGTTAAAATCCCAATGCCAAAAATCAAGGTCCAAGCCAATCGATGTCACAGCCTTGCAGTTGTAAATCAAACCAGTCCAATCTGCACGTCCAGGCCAACCCAAATGCAGTCAATGGTCCAGTAAAATTGCAAAGCCACTTCCAGGTTAGTTCACAGGCAATGATTGCAAGAAAGAACACCAAGGGAATTACTATGGCGCTACCTAAAACCCTTTGCTGCAAGTTCAGCAGCTGGTGGATAGGTTTCAGTCCACCTTCGAGCCCTCACCAGAGAGTTGCCAATCTGGATCCTTGGGCTCCGCTACCATGCGGATTTTCCTTGAGTTGAAAGCGCCTCAAAAGTCTCACCATGTTACACTGCTCGATTTGTGCAGTGTCAAGTGACAAACATGACTGCTATGGCATGTGCATGTACTGATGCAAGGTGCGTTACATTTCTGCAGATATTGATATTCATCATGGTAAAGGTCACGATCATGACTCGTGATAATGAAACTGCGAACGACGAATTGCGACCGACTTGGTCCAAGGTCAAACCTGTGAAATGCAGGCCCACTGACGTGCAGCGGTTGGTTGGTTGATAAGGTGTCCAAAATTTTCCGCAGGCGGCCCTTCTGCGTGTCCGTGTCATAATCCGATAACCACGTTGTCATCCCTTGCTGTACCATTTTATCGTGACGCATGACCGTCGTAAAACAGTTTTCCGCGACCCCGGCCACCAAGCCAGGTAATTACCGTTGATGTATTCAAAACAAAATTTAACTTGGGAAAGAACTTGCCCCAAATTCGTAAAGCGCGCATTTCGCAAGTTCAGACGACGTGGCACGCCCTAAAATGATTATTCAAAGCACGCGCAAATGCCGAGGCAACCGTGGCAAACACGTGCGTTCCTTTATACCCTTTTTTGGTTGTGTCTCGGCGATATCGGCTATTTGTTCACTTCATCCAGCAGAAATATCTAGAATTTTCTGGCCATCAAACTGCTCCCAAAACCTCCGAAAATCTGTGTTTGGACACCACGTATTACATAGTCAATGTGTAAACCATCGTCTTTGCAAACTGAAAAATCAAAATGCATCGGACGAACCAAAACAATTTAGTTGGTTTTGATGGGACCTCACACGGCGTGATCCCCAGAATGCCAAGGAAAAATGCAAGTCAAATCCGGTGTTCTTAGGAAAACCGAATGGGTTGTGCCCTTTCTTTTGCATTGGGTTCGATGGCAAGCTGTTTCCCCGGGTTTTGTTTTGCCAACGGCCACATGTTACGGGACCGCAATGTGTGATTGAAAGGCTGGTTACAACTGTGTGATGTCGTCGTCACGCAGTTTTTTCTGGTCTGTGTCTTCATTGCGGGCACCAACGAGGCCTGAATTTCGGGGACGTTGCTTACCAGAAATTGTTCCAGATGATTGTGGGCCCCAGGCATGTTGATCGACTCGTCCGTGACAGATCTTATTGTTGGAATAGCAGGATGCCTACTTTCGTGCAGGGTTCCGGGAACGAATTGTGGTCGCGGAAGTGCTTGGAACAACGCGTTGATCGTTGGGTCCGCCGTACTCTTGTTTGGTTGTCCTCACGGCCGTTGCAAGTCCAACTATATCTGAAGTACTTGGTGCGGCATTGACAGCCGGGAAACTTCAAGTTTTATGCAATTGATTCCGCCTAATCGATCATTTTTTGCAAATTATGTCGTGGCGAACCGTGATGTAGTCAGCGATTGGTTTTCTCTTGCCTTACTGCGCCCAAAGGGGCTGACTGGCATGCAGCATCCAAGTCAAAACCAGGGTACAGCGTGTGGAGCTAAGTGGGATGTAGCTAACAATACATTCTTCCAACCAATCACTAATGACATTTATACATGCCAATGGTCATCTGCACAGTGTCTTTTTGAGTATTGCTGCAATTGTTTTGCTGGTCCACGATTTAAGGTGCGACCATGGTCCCGGAACGACCAAGGGTTCCCCGCCTATGACGTGGACGAATTTTAAGATCACGTTATGACAGCATATGACCGGAAACTTCATGCACAACACAATTGACAATTGTGAGTGATAACTCCACTAGCTTTGTTTGGCCGCAGGCATCACGCAAACTATTGTCATGTAAGGTTCGACGTTGTTTTCCGCCAAAAAATTCGCACGATGATTGATCCGTTTGGACAGTTCCCTGGCATATTTTCGCCATTGGAATGCTAGAAGTTTAGGATTATCACAGCAATTTGGCATGAAGTTTTGCGCAAAACAGACCCTATGGGTGCAACGTGTTCTTACATTGAAACCGCGCAAGCTACGCAGAAACACCGCCTTGGAGAAGAAAATATGTTTTGGATTAATTTTTTGTGGACGCAACGTGGAGATTTTACTGTCGTTTTTTGATTGCGAAGAGGTGCCAATCCGGCCCTCTGGTGATCGTTTCACTTTTATTTTCACCGACCTTGCCTGGCACATCTCCGCTGAATTCACCCCGCTTTGTGTTGACGGCAAGCGCGTTCGAGCGCTTTGGTGGGATACATCACCTGGTAGCATTGGATAGGTCTGATCGCCCATCGGCCGTTTTTTTGGGATGATTCTGTAGTGACTGTAGTGTTCATGGCCCATGTTGGATTCAGTTTACCTTCATTGCCACCGTTAAAAAAACTAGATGACGGTTGGCCCGAGAGCGAAAAAAACGTTTTTCAAGCAGCTCTGAGTAAGGTAGTCGTAAAAAATAGTCGGTGAATGGTTGGTGAGTTTTATATGAGCTATGGAGGGATAATGTGTGAAAAGTAAGATTGATTAAGAAGAGGATACTTGTGACAACCCATGCATATGCATTGTTGTGCTGCTTGGTAAAGGGCATAAGATGACACATGTCTTGCAATCACAGAAAGACATAGATAGAGAGAAAGGGAGGGAGAGGGAGGGAGGGAGGGAGGGAGGGGGAGAGAGACAGAGAGAGAGAGAGAGAGAGACAGAGAGACAGAGAGACAGAGAGACAGAGAGACAGAGAGACAGAGAGACAGAGAGACAGAGAGACAGAGAGAGAGAGAGACAGAGAGACAGAGAGAGACAGAGAGAGACAGAGAGAGACAGAGAGAGACAGAGAGAGACAGAGAGACAGAGAGACAGAGAGACAGAGAGACAGAGAGACAGAGAGACAGAGAGACAGAGAGACAGAGAGAGAGCGCGCGCGAGAGAGAGTGAGAGAGAGAGAGAGAGAGCGCGCGGGAGAGAGAGAGAGCGAGAGCGCGTGAGACAGAGAGCGAGAGGGCGCGAGAGAGAGAGCGAGAGAGAGCGAGCGAGAGAGAGCGAGAGAGAGCGCGTGAGACAGAGAGCGAGAGGGCGCGAGAGAGAGAGCGAGAGAGAGCGAGCGAGAGAGAGCGAGAGAGAGAGAGAGAGAGCGAGAGAGAGCGAGAGAGAGAGAGAGAGAGCGAGAGAGAGAGAACGAGAGAGAGCGAGCAGACGCTTTTACACACAGGCACTTTTACACACAGACACTTTTACACACAGGCGCTTTTACACACAGTGACAGACAGTTTTACACACAGACGCTTTTACACACAGACGCTTTTACACACAGAGGCTTTTACACACAGACACTTTTACACGCAGACACTTTTGTACACAGACGCTTTTACACACAGAGACTTTTACACACAGACGCTTCTACACACAGACGCAACCTCATTTCGTGCGAAAGGGCTCGCGGGACAAGAGGGACGACTCGAAACCGCAATTTTACCGGAGCTTTCGGCGATCGAACCTCATTTCGTGCGAAAGGGTTGCGCGGGACGAATTGAAATCGCAAGTAGTACTTCAGGTGTTGGCGATCGAACCTCATTTCGTGCGAGACGGTTGCGCGGGTCGACTTGAAATCGCAATTTTACTTCAATTTTTAGCGATCGAACCTCATTTCGTGCGAAAGGGTTGCACGGAACAACTTGAAATCGCAATTTTACCTGAGTTTTTGGCGATCGAACCTCATTTCGTGCGAAAGGGTTCGCGGGACAAGAGGGACGACTTGAAATCGCAATTTTACCTGAGTTTTCGGCGATCGAACCTCATTTCGTGCGAAAGGATTCACCGGAAAAACGAAAATCACAATTTTACCTCAATTTTTGGCGATCGAACCTCATTTCGTGCGAAAGGGTTGCGCGGGACAACTTGCAACTCGCAATTTTACTTCAGTTTTTGGCGATCGAACCTCATTGCGTGCGAAAGGGTTGCGCGGGACAAGTTGAAATCGCAATTTTACTTCAGTTTTTGGCGATCGAACCTCATTTCGTGCGAAAAGGTTGCGTTTCGTGCCGTCTCGTTGGCACTGCCCCTGCCCCCCGCCCTCAAAAGAGAAATAGCAAAAAGGGCAAGAGGACAAGAGGGCAAGAGGAGAAGATGTGAAGATGTGAGGATGTGGAGATGAGCAGATGTGAAGATGAGAAGATATGAAGATGAGCAGATGTGAAGATGTGACGATGTGAAGATGTGAGCATGAGAAGATGTGAAGATGAGCAGATGTGTGAAGATGTGAAGATGTGAAGATGAGCAGATGTGAAGATGAGAAGATGCGAAGATGAGAAGATGTGAGGATGAGAAGATGTGAAGATGAGAAGATGTTTTACAGACCCCCACTATTACAAGAACCCTGCGCTCAGACGCTCTCGAGAAAAAACACAAGAAAACCCCGGGTTTCGGTTGCCCGTGGTTCCAATTTACATGTGTTGTTTCCAGGAGGCCATCCATACCCGTTTAAACAACTGCAGATTGCTATGGGCAAAATGTGAATTTACTTTGGGTTTGGCACGGACTGGGATGAACCACGATTTTTCATGGGAACCTAACATAGTGGCGCAAAGAAATATAGATTTTATTGTCGTTCGCCCGTTCGCCACTCATGCAATCTGCAATGCACTTTGTTTTAACTCTTTGTGCTTTGCACGTCCAGCCCCTCTCACCCATCAAGATCCACAAGGAGGTGTAAGGGGAAGGCGGTGGGTGCAATTGAGCTGCAAATAACGAGGGGCCCACCCGCCCGCCCTCCAAGCCAAATATTGCATTCGTTTGAATTGTCACCAATTCACAACTCCAATAAACAATTGTCTCAAGCGACAGCTAGTTATTGTCGTTCGCCACTCATGCAATCTGCAATGCACTTTGTTTTAACTCTTTGGGCTTTGCACGTCCAGCCTCTCTCCCCAATTTCGCTTCCATGGACGTGCAAATGTTCTCCAAACAAGCAGTTGCATCAAGAGAAAAATCTCGAAATTGCAAACGTTTCAACAAGCTACAGTCACCCCTGGATGGAGCATCAGCGATGTTCGAAAAAGAGCTAACCCTTGCCAGCCAACATAAAGTTTTGACATGTGTCTCAACCTCAGCAAAAATCTGCGCCATCACATCAACTGCATGGTTCTCTGACGAACCTTTCATCAAGCTGAACTTTGTTCCCTCGTTATCAACATAAAGAAAGCACATTCGTTTGGAGAAAATATCCTTCCTAAGGAATAAGCCAGCAAAGCACACAACGTTTCCGCTTCGAAGATGATCTTCTTTGCCTGCAACTCGCCCAACATGGTGCATTGCGACTCAGTAAGCTGGCATGAAAAGAACAACTTCAAACCATTTGCACTGTCAACAAGTACTCCTCCAAGTCCGCAAATGAGGTCTCTAGAATCCCTTTCGTAGCAAGCATCCGTGATCATCACTACAGATGTGTCATCTTCCAGCGAAGTCTCCCTAGGCTCGTCAGACGTCAGCAAACTGACAAATAACTTCAAGAACAAGGCGTCTCTTTGGGTAATACGAGATCTCTTGCGACTGGCAAAGTCTTTCAAGCATGCAATACACCTCTTACCAGTTCTGCCATAAATTTGTGATTCTGCGAATTGCATCCTACCTCGGAGTTTTTGTGTTTCCACCTGAGAAATGGATCCTGATGACAAGACGCGTTGTATTTCCAAACAGGCCTCCTCAATTCGCGATGCAGTGTTCGTCACTTTGCAGGTGAAGTTGCATGACTCCGGCAAATCAAATATAACCCCAAGTGCTTCACAAGTGCTAGCGAATGGCTTGCATTTCCTGCCATCCTCCACAAACAACCAACCCAAAAGCTTGAACAATGCTATAGCTGAAAGTTCTGAACTCCTTGCAAGTGCCGGAGGGCTGAACACAATATAATCATCAAAGAACGATGACCAAAGCAGGCTGCATCCAACAGTGCCTAACCACCGAATGGCACGGGCCAGTCTCAGAAAAGAGTGCACACTCTTAATGGCTCCAAAGGGGAGCACTTGCACCTGGAAGACCATCATACAACCTTTTTCAGGATTGTAAACTCTGATATATATAACATCCCGACCATGTTTGTTCAACCCAACCTGGCGATACGCACTTGAGAGATCAAAGGTTGTTCCCAGCAGTGTAGGGTCAGGAGAAATTCCTTTTGCACAAGCAAACCATTGTACCAAAACGGCACAAGCAACATCCATAGACAGTAACCGTGCTGTTAGCTGATGACTCGCTAAAGTCGTCGATCAGTGATCAGTCTTACTTTGTGACGTTGACGGAGGCCAAACCTACGTGAGATAGGAGCGTCAGCAGGAACTTCATCAAGTTCAAGGGGACCCTTCAACCATCCCTTGTCTCGTTCCTCAATTGTCTGCCTCCAAACTTCAGCATCAACGTCTGCATCCCCTGAACCATTGGACTGTGAAAACAAGTGTTCCCTTCTGAGCGAGGAGTGCACCTTCAGAGTCTCTGTAGTAAGCACGGCAGGAACAAAATTGAAGGGGAGCATACCAGTCTCAGGTACATCTCCAGTCAACGATGCACCATTTGTCAACTCTTCAACCACTTGCAAATCATAAGCGCTTACCTTGTACTGCTTTGTTCACATGCTCGTCCATCTGGCTACGCAGTTCAAACTCCTTTTGTTCAAGCTCCTTTGCACGAGCATGCCACTTCTTGAAGAACTCCACTCTGCATTTGGCAACTGCTTGAAAACCTTGTGTTGTTCTAAACTGAATGGCTGCATCCAGAACTTCTGGAAGTGCCAATGCAGGGTTTAAGGGATGCTGTATGTTGCAAGCTTTCCAAGAAGTCGCAAGGTTCACATTGCACTCCAAAAATCTTGACAGTGTCCAAGGACACATCCAACTGCACCAAGCTATCCAAACACAAATCAATGCTTCAATACCCCAAACTGACAGTTCAGTTTCCATTCGATTTCTCCAAGCACCGGTTGAAAATTGTTTTGCGCAAACCACATCCCCCAAGCTCAATTCGTGAAGCAATTTGCAAGCATGAATTGGTAGCGCCTCACTAGGCCAAACTTGTTGTGATCCCTTGTAAAATGCACCAACTTGGCGGAGAATGGCGAAACCAAGGGCGGCAGCTTGAGTGATTTGCTCTGCTCTGCTGTTGCGGCTCCTGCATGTTGCAGCTTCGAACTTCTTCTGTGAACTGCAACCCCATTTCAGTCAAACAAAGAATGAAAGAATGTACAATGGCTTTACACAACGCTGGGGGGTAGTGCACCTCCAGAGCCGTGGCAAATATCCGTTTTGAAGCACCTTGCTTGTGGTTTCCTGGGCACTTGCCATTGATTGCACCAACATGTGGAAAGTTTGCAGCCAACCTTGTCCACTTGGGACGCCTTCCACCGTGGGCACATGCCTGATGCTCACAAAAGTAAAGTGCTCCAGCGCAAGAAGATTCTTTCCACCTTGTTGTAAGCCAGAACAATGAATTACGTGGATTCTCAATCATGAATAACTTTCCTAAACTGCAACAAAAAAAATCTGCAGAGAAAGAGTAAAGCACATTGGCAGCACTCACACGCACTAAATCAAGACCATGTAGACCAGAGATGCCATCAGGTTGTTCGAAGGATCTAAGCGGCTTAGGCGGATCCTCACCAGGTATATCTATGTTCCTTGCCGCACTTGCGGTACCGCAGGGTGGTGTGATATAAATGTTTTAATGGAGGATGCCGTATCCATTGGAAGACCGCATGTTGGTCCTCGTCCTTTGTCAAATTCAAAGGCAGAATATTTGTAAGGCCCCTGCAGTCTTCACCTTGTCAACAGCGACTGAGTTAGAAAAGCCTTGGCTCTTGAAGCAAGCTGTAACTCCCCAGTTCCTGCAAAGATTTCCAAAATGATAGAATCATGCGCTGTTTGGTCCTGTGTCAGTTCAGCTTTTGCAGCCCACCTTCTACGAAGATGGATGACGTCACTGATTTAATTAATAAATTAACCGATATGCAACATGCAATCTAGTGTGGAGAACGACCTGGCGGAAGCCAAGAGGCGTTGGACGGAAAAAAATGTGAAACTTTCTAAGCTCTTTGTGAGTCAGTCAAGGCCCTGCTTGGGCATTTCGTCCTTGTGCGCAGTAATAGTTACGTCCACCTACAGAGCTTCTGTGGAACAACCAGCGGAATCGTCCCATCCAAAACCATTGCCGCACGCTGAAAGGTAAGAGAGATTGCAACAACTGAGGACGCAGTGCCCTGGCCCAAACATCTCAAGTGTGAATGAGCCGGCGCAAGCCTGAGAAATGAGTTTCTTTTTTATTTAACTAGGACAAAGGCAACCAACCTGCCACACAAAACCTCCACACCTGCCAACGCACGCGATACCCTTAACATACTATTATGTAATAGGGTACACAACCGGGGATATCATACAGAGTGTATATAACCAATATACATATGATATCAATACGCATCGCCATACGCCATCGTCGAATCGCCAAAACTAATGGAAACATCAATGCCCAACAAAAAAACAAGAAACAACACAGCAACCGAACGTCACATCACTGAAAATCAAAATCAAGCAAGCTGACATGTGAATCGGACTCCTTCATTTTCACACCACGGGGCTGTTGTCGCATTACCCCGTCCTCGGACGGTAGGGGTAGGCTAAACGAATGGATGTGATCCTCTTCGTTGAAAGTAGCACGAATGGATGTGATCCTCTTCGTGTGATGGTTTTCGAAATTGGGTGGGAGCAACGCGGGGAGGGTCGAAATTTCGCCAACCATTGGCAAAACACGCACCCAACCAACTTGAAACCAAAAAGGCAACCACAAACAAAGATTTAGTCACAACCTGTTTGTAGTTAAGTATCAAGTTGCCGCAACTGTTTTGCAACCCACCCTGTTTTGTTTGTTTTACAAACAGTTTCCTTGTCGACTGAGGCAACAGTTTTCCACTGTTCTGTTTTAAAAAATTGAGCATGGCAATCGGAAGGTTTTGTTACAATAATTAAGGGGCAGGTTACAGGTTGCAGTTTCTCTTTGTAACCAAAGTTCCAAAGTAGAAACAGAAGTCCATGTTAAATAAAGGTTTATCCTTTTTCGTACCTCAACGGAGGGCACCCTTATTTAACTAGGACAAAGGCAACCAACCTGCCACACAAAACCTCCACACCTGCCAACGCACGCGATACCCTTAACATACTATTATTTATCTATTTTCCCAAACCACCCACGCAAAAACCAAACGCATGCAGTACTCCGCAAATAAACGTTGCACTGTTCGTAAGTGCCAAGTTTCAAATTAAATCACGAGTGCAAAACGCAAAACACGTTTAAACAAAAACAAAAAACATCACTGCAAAACATGTACATCACAAACAGGATTGGAGATTCCGGATCGCGCTGACTCACCTTTTTTCTCATTCAAGCTTGGGGGAGATTCGAGACCCCAGCCAGTTAGGGCTGGGGGTATGGCCATATATGAAGAAATGGAGATACTTGTGTTGTTGATGTTCAGTGGTGGGTGGGTGGGTGAACAGAAACAACGCAAGGAGCGAAGCGGGCAAAAAGACCCACCCACCCACCACTCAGCCGAAACATCGGGAGTATAAATTTGAATGTGTACAAGACTGTGCAGAGCAGTTTGTGAACATCACAAAACACAAGGTAAGTTCGTATGTAATAAAGTTTGTGTACAGGCTCACATTTCTTCAGTTTGACAAAGTCTTAAAGTTTCAGGTTTGCTGTTGTACAAAACAACAAAATAAACAAGCAAATAAAATTCAGTGCGCGGCAACCCGGCGTATCGCGTTGTCGCAGTGTGCACCAGCCACTTAAAGTAAAGTGCCGCACATGCCACGTGCGCAAAGGCGTGGAGAGGGCAAGCGTAGAAGAGGAGGCGTGGGGAGCGTGTAACAAAGCTGTGCATTCACAGCAAATGACAACACGCATGGTTATGGGTGTGCAAGATAAGGCTTTATCTGCTGCGCAGAAAAATGCTTATCTATTTTCCCAAACCACCCACGCAAAAACCAAACGCATGCAGTACTCCGCAAATAAACGTTGCACTGTTCGTAAGTGCCAAGTTTCAAATTAAATCACGAGTGCAAAACGCAAAACAC
Organism: Cladocopium goreaui; assembly: GCA_947184155.2. Classification (NCBI taxonomy): domain Eukaryota; class Dinophyceae; order Suessiales; family Symbiodiniaceae; genus Cladocopium; species Cladocopium goreaui. Next base: position 576,495 of record CAMXCT020006623.1, on the reverse strand, counting down.
GTTTAAACAAAAACAAAAAACATCACTGCAAAACATGTACATCACAAACAGGATTGGAGATTCCGGATCGCGCTGACTCACCTTTTTTCTCATTCAAGCTTGGGGGAGATTCGAGACCCCAGCCAGTTAGCCCCATCTAGACATCCTCAAGCTCGAGAGAGATCCACGTCTGCAATCAGTCGCGAAACATGTGAGTCAGTGATTTCAGTCCTGCGAGCTCCGAGCATTTCCAACATTTCAAAACGACCTCTTGATGGGTCATCACCCATGTTCGAGTGCGTTGGCACTCTGCTGAAGAATGGCCAAACATTCAAGTCTGCTTCGAGTCGTGTTCCCGGGTGCAAAATTCTTTGTGCGGCGTCCGATGACGCTGTTCCAGTTATCCACGATGCCTTGGCCGCTTCATTGTCAATAAATGCAAAAATGCAGCAATCTTTGATTATGTCGCCCCAGACAGTTAATGCCAGCGCGTAGGGCAACACCTCCGCTTCGAAGATGTGTTGGGTCTTCTCAGGCGGCCCCCACGTTGCAACCAGTTCTTTACTGACAACGTGTCCAAAGTAAAACAAAATATTGCCATCACTGTCAGCAAGCACACCTCCTACAGAGGTTCCGGTCCATATCTTCTCCTGCTCATCTGTGCAGGCACCATCCAGAAACATGTAATAAGTGCGCCGTCCACCGGCGTCAATCCGCCTGGGCGCTGCAGTCAGGATGCGCCCTTTGATCCATTGCAGCGCTTGCTTCAATTCAGTGCCAATGGGCCTCACCGGCCTCGACTGTAACCCAACAGCGCCAATTCTTTGCAGCGCCAGTTTTGCAAATCTTCCATACAGTTGTCCTTCTGCAAAAAGAAGACGCGATCTCAATGACTCAGCAACCGCCGGCTCAAGCTCATTCGCCTCCAGGATGTTTGCAATCTTCTCCGAAAGCTCATCTCTCCTGGCCAAAGTGTTGCCAACTGAAAAGAAACCTTCTCCAACATTTGATAGGTCAAATTCGACCCCAAGCGCCTGGAATTTGTTTGCAAAAGGTTTGTCTTTGTCGTCGCCCAATGATAACGCCCATCCAAGTGACTTGAAGACCAATCTGACCATCCGATCTGTCTGCTCTTCGGTCCCTTCTCTGCAAACGCAGACAAAATCGTCGTAAAATGACGACCAAACCAAATTGCCGCAAGTGATGCCAAGGATTTTGATGGCCTGGGATACACGCAGAAATGCGCTAACCGAGGCAGTGGCCCCGAAGGGTAATGTCTCCATCTTGAAGAGAGCAGGGCGTCCCAGCACCGGATCCCAAACTGAAATCCAAGCAAAATCCAAATGGCTTTTGCGCACTGCAAGCTGCCTGTAGGCTTTGCGCATGTCGTATGTTTTTCCCACCAGTTTCAAACCTGGTCCACTCTCTTGCATCCAGGTCTTCACCATGGCACAGATCTCATCCACAGTGTCAACCATGAACCGCTCTTGCACGCCGGCTGCGCTGTTGACATGCGATGAGCTAAAGTTATCGATCGGCCGAAGTTTGTTTTTCTGTTGCAATCCGAACCTCGGCGAGACAACACTTTCACGACACAAGTGGCTGGCATCCCAAGGACCTGTAAGAAAACCTTCCTCGACTTCTTCCAATGTCGCCTGCCACAACTTCGTGTCAAGTTCACTGTCACCTGACGACACAGTGGCCGCTATGGAACGTGCTGTGAAAGATCTCGCCATGGACCTCAGAAAAGTCTCATCAAACTCTGGCGCACGGACACGCACCGGGAAAACGTCCGATGCTGGAAGCCATCCGCACAGCGGGAAGCCTTGGCACATCTCCACAGCCACCTTTGCGTCCGGATAAGAAATTTCATCCAGGAGCTGTTTGAAAAGAACAGTGCGCTTGCTTTCCAAAATGCGCTGCACATGCACGTCCATGGACTGTTTGCAATCAGCTTCCGCTTCCTTCAAGTCAGTGCACATACTCACCAGCTTTTTGGCGAAGGCACATTGAATCCGTCTGAACTCAAGGCCGGCTTTATCATTATAAGCCCTGATGTTCTCAATCAGGAGGCTGCTGACCTGCATGGCCATTTCCGTCGGATGGACCACTTTGCATGCCTCCCTCTAAAAATTCTAGAGGCTCCCTAGGTATACCAATTGTTGCATACCTGGGCATACCAGTACCATAGTAGTCCCCCCCGTCCTCATTCACAAACTTCAAGAGGCGTGAACCTTTTGGAAAAATTGTGCAAGCATCTGGGATGCGTTTGCCAAGAGGCAGTTGTTGTATGATCTGCCACATGCTGATGTCATGGATTTGTGGCTGCAAGAACTCCGACATCAACGGAACCAGTTTCCGGCCACGGGGTAAGCATCCCAGGATTGCCTTGTTGATATGTGCAACGCTGTGTGGCGCTTGCTGGACATCTTGAATGGTTGCCGGTGGTGCGACATAGTTGCGTGTCAACGCAAACGCAGTTATTGCTTCTGCCCATGAGGCACATAAATTGTCATTGTAAGCACATTCTTCTGCCGTTGCAAATCCTTTTTCAGTACGTCCCCATTGCAAGTGTTGGTGGGAACCATCACATTTCCGCTCCAGATACGCACGTAGCTGGGGAACGGAAGTCCAAATGGCAGTGTCTTTCTTCCGTCTTGCCGCAAACATACATGTATGAAAAGAAAAGGCATCAAAATGCTGGAGTTGCTGCACCATTTCAACAAAAGGATCTGTGATCCACATGAGGCTGCTAGCTGGATTTTCCACGCTCCATCCAATGTTTTTGGAGTCTAAAAAAGCTTGATTAGCTTCCAGGTCCACTTGTAAAGAAAATTCGCCTTTTTAACCCGGGTTTGCTGCACAAAGTTAAGTCCTTTAGGAGCCATGTGATCAACCGAAATGACTTGAAACTGCTTCGACCTGAGTCGTTTGGATAGCCCACCTTTCCCGCAGAAAATCTCAACGCAAACTGCGTTTGTCAGACACGTTGGTTCTGCGGTTGGTGACCGTCACTGCTTTGGACATTGTTGCCATCCATGTCGCCCTCCGCATTTGATGCACTCATGACATCCTTTGACACATCTCAAATGTCCATCTTTCTCATGAGTGCTGTTGGAACATCCATGAGGCAGGTTGTAGTTGTAACATACCCGCAATTTGTCTCTGTTGACTCCAGAAAAACCTTTGAGTGCTTCTGGGACTTTGACACGGTCTCCCTTGGTCTTTTTGGCCAACTTCTTTGGGCTTGTAGGATGCCTCTTGGGTGCAGCCTTCGCCGCAGGCTTTACCGTATCTGTATCTGGAGACCTGGCACGTTTTGTTGACCCACCTGGTGTTGGGAGCAAATGGAAGACCACCTCTGGCGCATTGTAAAGCTCAAGCAGGGCTTTGTCCAATGGAAATTGCCCTGCTGCATCAACCCTGATGTTCGACTTGCATCTGTCGAACGCTTTCATCCATAGTTCCTTGTCGGCGCGCATAACTGCGCTGATGTCTGGGGCTTTGAAGTGTGGAGGCGGCTGCCTTCCCAAGTGAGCCATGAGCGCATGCCTGATCTTCTCGTGCGTCTCATACGACAAAATCCCAGCCTGTTCGCAAGCCAAACCCCTGCGCACAAATGCGTTTTGTACCTTCAAATCAGTTGATAAATCTGCTGATGCTTCTGGGGCTTTGTTTTTGACCTGCAACTGCTGGTCCTCCAGGATGACGATGCGCCGGTCTACTTTCAGCGTCTGCAGCTCTTGTTCTCTGCTGATGCATTTTGACAGAGGCAGGTACTTGGGCGCACATTCCTCCAACATTGTTGTAAAGAAATCAACCACTGAGTGAGCAGGTTCATAGTCACCCTGAATGACAAACCCTGTGATCCTTTCTGCCTGCCTGCGGATGCGCTCATCGCGCTCCTGAGGCGGGAGCTTTCTCAGTTGTCCTTCTTGTTGGGGTTCTACTCTCTGACGTATGGCTGCCACTGCAACTGTTATGGCTTCGTAGCAAAGCTGTCTCACCATAGATTCCAATCCCAGCGAAGGATTCTGAAATGCCCCTTCCATGAGCTGTCCAAACCTTGTAGTGTCGAGCTGGCCCGGTTGACCACAAACTGCAAAGGCCAAATTGTTGAAAGACCGGATGCTCTGGTCCTCCAAATTCTGAACCTCTGTCGGGCTCATGCCTATCTCCGAGCATCTGTGTTTGAAACTGGCTTTCGATTCAGCGTAGGCTGACATCGCTCGAAATCTAAGCCGGGTTCAGAAACCTTCCTGGAATTCAAATGAAACATATATGATTCGAGACAATTCCATGGGACTTCAAAACTGAAAGTTGTGCTCGGAATTGTGTACATCGAAAGTGAGATGCTGTTCAACTTTTTCCATCTCAACTCATGTGCATCCGAAATAAAATTAAGCTCGCCACGTCATGTGTGCATGTGGATACCAAATGTATCCCTTGAACGGAAAAAAGTGAGCATAAAACTTTCCGCTCATCCACTGACATGACAATGATCAAACACCACAAATGACTGTTAAATCGCAAATGAAACTTTGACATCGGAAAATCACTGCATGATCAAGCTGATGCGACATCAGTTCAAGTGTGAGTGAAGCTTGACTTCAGAAAACGCAGTGTGCAAAAATGTACAACACTTGAATTTCACAAAAGTCGCAACCTTTTTCTTCCCACAGGCGCATTCGCACTGCAAGGATGTTCATATGAATGTGCATTCTGCCGGATTCTTGTCCTGCAAACATGGGTGCATTCACCCTCAAATTTGTGCATCTTTGCTGCTGAAACAAGTTGTGCAGCGTGGGCATTCCTGGGAGGCACATCTTGCACGGTGTTCATACCTTTCATTAAAGGTTCTTCCGCACAGAAGTCTCTTGCTGTCCCCTTTCTTCAAGTGCACTACGCCCGATAGCTTGTGCACCAAATTGTTCATATCGTCCGGCACTGCAATCAGCGCTGGCCGCAACTCAGGTTTCAAAAGCTCCCAAAGGGTCGTGTTGTCATCGACCTCTGTCCCCAAGTCAGACCCAGCGTCAGACGAGGAATCCGTCGCCGTGTCGTCAGAGTCTCCAACCAGGGGCTCGGTGTCAGTGAAGGGCATCTCGTAAGAAGCTTCAGACACCATATCGTCAGGGCTGTCGCCCTTCTCATGTCTTGGCACAACAAATCTGCCAGACCTCGTGGAATCTGGTGCAAACTGACCACTGTTGATTGCTCCGACCACTTCTGCAACAGACCTCAAGGCAGGCGACATGCTGTCGCGGGAATATGTTTCAGCGCTCTTTGCAGCCGGGTCCAAGTGGTGCCCAACTATTCGCCGCACTGGCATAGGTGTCCCGTACTTCGCCAACCAAGAGAGAACCGTTGTCTTGCAAGAATGACTTCTCAGAAGGTTCCTCCTCTGGTCTGGCACCCCCAAGACAGCGCGCATGAAAGCACCAACTTCTGACGCTCCCATGCTGTTTCTCGTCGCCACCCCATTGCAATCAAATCTGCACAACAAGGGGTGGTCAAGTCCACGCTCTGTATCCAGCTGCAATGCCATGCGAGCTTCAAGCCAGCTGTCCCACCATGGTGACTGGCACAATGTCAGCATGGGAGCAACCACAGGCAATAACATACGCCTGTGTGTGTCTCGCCTGGCTCCTTTGTTTCCCAGTACACCCAGCTCGATGTACCCAGCTGGCTCTTCAGGTCGACGATCACCTGCATCCTTGCTGTCACGATCAACAATGAGCTTCACCGCCCGTGCCATGTCAGAAACCCTGGCGCTTCCAAAAATCATGACAAGGATTGCACCAAGAATGACTCTATCTTGCAATGAATCACTGCAACAGCATTCTCTTTCCAGCTTGCGCAGTTGCTCCACTGTAAGAGGCTTTGCTTGCTCGATGATGGGTGCCCGACGCATCAGAAGCTCTGCAACTCCTGCGACACGAAGAGACACCAGCTGTCCTTCAATGCTGCGCAGGCCAAACACTGCTCCAGAAAATCGCACGGCTTCTAAAAATGACTTTCCCTTGGATCCTGCACTCTTCGTATCATACAAAAGCTTGGTCAAGTACGCATGCATACTAACATCCTCCAGTGGGAATGGTGTGCATCCGCTATCCATACAGTGCTCTGCAAATGCTCTGATGGAACCCAATCTCTTACCCACTGTGCTGGTTGCTTTCCTCGCAAGGCACTCGACCACTGTCTCGCGCACCAACGCTCTCAGCTCCGAACCACTGCGCTCGATGAGCACGACGTCGAAGGCAGAAAAAGCTTCGAGGTTCAACAAGACTAGAGACACCCATCCATTCACAAATGTCAGTCTCTGAGAATCTTCATGCATGACAGTGGTCTGTTTGGTTGCCTTCAAATAATACGGGCTGTGTTTGCCCAGCCTCAGAGCCTTCTGTATAGGCGGCTCCACTGAGTCTTCACCTGTCAGATCAACCAATGCCCTGGGTGGCCGTCGCACTGAGAAAACAGGAAAAAGCTCATCAGCAATGTTTCCACTTCCAAAAACTGTCGAGAGAAAACCAGATTCTTCCCACATGAATTTGGGCTGCTGAGGCACGAGCATCTGTTCCAAACGCGACTGTGTTGTGTCATGATTCAAACTGCTTGCACTGGCTGCATTGTCAAGCAACGTATCTGGCATGTCACCGTCATTGCTTATGACATCATTTTGAACTGCAGTTCCAACACTAGGATCATACTCAGAGACAGCCTCAGGTCCTGACTTGTGTATATCAGCATCGGCAAAGCTTGAAATGGGATCACTGGACTGTACCCATGAATCGCAAGAGAAAAATTCAATAGGATCACCAGACAGCTGAGGATCACGTTGTGAACCAAACGCGACTGAATCAAGCTGTGTGCTCTCCACATCAATGGCCTCTGCCTTTCCTGTCAGACCTGAATCGTCACCTGCATGTTGAGATGAACTTGAATCTTGTTTCAAACCGCTTTCACCCCCTGTCCACATTGTCAGAGCAGTCTCCTGACTGAAAGTCGATGTCAATCCAAATTGAACAACCAAGTAAGAAAAACTGCAAATGCAAGTACAAATCCAGCTGAAAATGCCACTGCACTGTGTTGCACCGGAAAACTTTATTGAGTCTTTGGATGAAATGCAATAGGTGCTGCAAGAAGTGCCCGACCACGAGCTGCTGCACCGGACATGTGAACAGAAACAACGCAAGGAGCGAAGCGGGCAAAAAGACCCACCCACCCACCACTCAGCCGAAACATCGGGAGTATAAATTTGAATGTGTACAAGACTGTGCAGAGCAGTTTGTGAACATCACAAAACACAAGGTAAGTTCGTATGTAATAAAGTTTGTGTACAGGCTCACATTTCTTCAGTTTGACAAAGTCTTAAAGTTTCAGGTTTGCTGTTGTACAAAACAACAAAATAAACAAGCAAATAAAATTCAGTGCACGGCAACCCGGCGTATCGCGTTGTCGCAGTGTGCACCAGCCACTTAAAGTAAAGTGCCGCACATGCCACGTGCGCAAAGGCGCGGAGAGGGCAAGCGTAGAAGAGGAGGCGTGGGGAGCGTGTAACAAAGCTGTGCATTCACAGCAAATGACAACACGCATGGTTATGGGTGTGCAAGATAAGGCTTTATCTGCTGCGCAGAAAAATGCGTAATAGGGTACACAACCGGGGATATCATACAGAGTGTATATAACCAATATACATATGATATCAATACGCATCGCCATACGCCATCGTCGAATCGCCAAAACTAATGGAAACATCAATGCCCAACAAAAAAACAAGAAACAACACAGCAACCGAACGTCACATCACTGAAAATCAAAATCAAGCAAGCTGACATGTGAATCGGACTCCTTCATTTTCACACCACGGGGCTGTTGTCGCATTACCCCGTCCTCTCCCCCATTTGGGATGGTAGGCAAGACAACAACTCGCACCAAGGGATGCCAATCAACTGGCTACCTCTCGCAACCAGGGCATCGAAAGATCCACGGCTAGGATCATCTGAAGGATTGCTGTGGCTCGGTACACGGCCGTACCAAGACTTGGTTTGAAGGGCATACTCACGGTCCATGATTGAGGCGACAAGTCGTCGGGCGACAAAGGTCTCTCCGACCCCTTTCATCAAAGCAAAGCGACAAGAGTCATTGTCTGTGTAATGAAGTACCTGTGCTCCACGCAAAAAGTGGGACCAAACATGAAAGGAGATGAGGACGGGCAACACTTCAAGTTCATGGACTGGATGCGACGAGTGTTGAAGTAGGATCTGCATCCAGTCTTCTGGTACCTGCATTCCAAAGTGTTGTAAATAGGTCCCATTTGCTGAGACTAAAACGCCACCCACTCCTCCAAACTTTCCTCCAGTATCACCTGTCTCACAAGCACCATCTGTAAATACAAACCACGTTTCAAGAAGTTTTGGTGAAATCACACTTGGCTCCGCCTTCTCGACTCTATCCCTTAGAGCAAGGATGGTGTCACATTCATCCTCAGTGAGGTCTTCGACAAACTTCTGTGACCTGCAAAGATTCCCAAAGTTTTTCAGAAGCAAGTTTGTTGTGCGACCTGCTGCGAAACACTCGTAAAAGACCATACGCCCTCGCAGTCTCTCCGCCATCTTTGTAGATAACTTCTTGTTTGAAAGTGTCTCTTCCAAAGCTTGGCCCAACTCGAGCTTCCTTTCAGCTGTGTGACCCACTGCTACCTCACCCTGCTGAGCCCTAGAAGTATCCACTTGCACTCCCAGCATCTTAAAAACGGCAGAAAATTCCGGCGCTTTAGCGCCCTCACGGGCATAGTCTAGACCAAGGAGGCCGAACAAGCTGTCCACCGCCCAGGCTGTGTTGTTTTGCAACTCGGGTCTAGAGAGGGTGGAGAAGTCGTCAAAGTACCCTGTCCAGCATAATTTCAAACCTGCAACACCCACAAACCAAGTGGCCAAAGAGACACGCAAAAACCCCGCCACTGATCCGACCCCTCCGAAGGGGAGCGCGTTTAGTCCACAAAGAATTGGCCTGCCTTCACTGGGATCAACTGTTGCAATTCTGATCAGATCTCTGTCTTCGGTCCTCAACCCAAACTGTTTGTATGCGGACTTCAAGTCGAAAGTCCTTCCAACAATGGGAGGGTGTTTCCCTGGCATCGCACGCTTCAGGCTCCAGCACAACATTGTACACATCTGATCAACCGCCTGCAAAACAAAACGTTCTTGCAAGCCAACTGTCTGGTTGAGGCCACAAACTGAACAATCGTCTATTACTCGTGTCTTTTCACCTTGATAAATTCCAAACCTCCTTGCCACACATTTGCCATCCCAATCCTGGCAAGGGTCCAACCAGATCCAGCCCTTATCCAGTTCCTTCACCGTCTCATCCCAAGTATCCCTTTCCAGGGTCTCATCTTGTCTCATGTCCATCTGCTGCTTAACTTTGAAATTAAACGATTTCAAACTTTCCAGAAGTGCCTCCACTGTCAACGTAGGCTGTCTGACACCATGCGGGAAAACCCCACTCGTAGGCATCCACCCGCTCAATGGGAAACCATGCACCATGTCATTGATAAGCTCTGTGTCTGGGTAGTTCAAGTCATTTAACATCCTTCCCCACAAGGCCAAACGTTTCCCTTTCATCAATTTCTTTATGTGGTCAGGCATTTGAAACCGCAACTTCAGCTCCTCCGCTTTCAGCTCCATTGCCAAGGCTGAATATTTCTTGATGAAATCAACCCTCTCCTTTGCCAACAAGTGAGGTGGGCGGTGAAAATTGCTAGAAATTGTATCCTGCAAAAGCTGGCTTACCTGACCCATCAAATCCTTTGGATGCCCTGCCTTCAGAGCTCTTTGCAAAAACTCATGAGGTTCAGAAGGAATCCCATACCTGCATAGTTCCACCACCGCTTTCTGATCCTGCTCTGGACCATCGGCTCCTTTGTCAAGCCAGCTTTCCAACTCTAGTTTGTCAGCCATCTCGACCCGAAAATTTTCCCAAGGTAAGAGCTGTCGAGAAACAATCTTTGACCCTTTGGGCAACTTCTTCAAAATCGACTCAAGGAAATCTGGGTTCTGAGGGTTAGCGGCCAAATTCTGCAACCAACGGTTTAAGAGTGGAGGAGCGTGGCAGAGCATCAAAAACATATCTCTGAAAATTTGTTAGGTGCTTTGCATTGACTTGCTCGTGCAAATTATGGTGGATTTCGCATCCATTTTGAACTGCAAGTTGCTCCACCAAGTGCACAACACGTTCACAAAACAACCAAGGGTATGCTGCCTCTTCTGCAGTTGGGAAGGATAACCTTCCATTGACGATCCTGGGCTTCCAAGACGCATGGGAATGCCTCTTGTCACAAAACAGTTCCAACGTTTTGCCCCAAGACCTATTGGACCAAAGTCTGGTCAATTTGTCGCGTTGTCCCCCATGCGCACAGTTATGAAAGTCGATCCAAAAAGTTTCGGTTGCTTGTATGTACCTTCTTGCAAAGCTTGTGTCCCAATACAAGCTGTTCCTTGGGTTTTCGACCAGAACCCATAACCCAAGTTTATCGCATTCCAAAACGATGGTAGTGACCGCCTCGTACAGTTGGTTGGCCAATTCAGTCTTGACCTTGTCCAAACCAGACAAAATATCCTTTTGGTCAGGTTTGCCTGATGTTCGAAGGGGTTCAGGCTGTTTTTGACCAAAGAGCAAAGAAGTTTTGATAGGACGCTCTCTTGCTTTGCTTGCAGTACCACATGGAGGAGAAATAAAAACCAACGCAATACGTTTTGACTCTGATCGCAACAGTTGCAACAAAATACGCAAGTCATGTTCTAAGGTCAAGTCCAGCACCATGATTTCAGTTCCACAACCTCTGCTTTTGGTCTTGTCTATTGCTAAGCCTCGCATGCCCTTTGCCCTCACCGTTTTCGTCAGCCGTGCACTCCCTGCACAAATTTCAACCACAAGCAAATCCTGCAGTCCCAGACCTGAAAATTGGTGTAACACTTGTTGCGGCTCTGCTGTTTGCTGTGCCGCTGGAAAGTCTGCAAAAACCTGTGGCCCCTGATCTGCATTGGAATCCATCACTGAATCACATGAATTGTCAGAATCATTCAGACGTATCCTCTTATGTGCAGATTCTGGGCCTTCCCATCAAGCCTTGGTTTTCAAAGACCTGCAGGTTACGACACTGTGACCTGGCTTGTGGCAATTGGCACAAACATGATAGCCACGTTTGCATCGACTGAAACCATTCTGACTTGATGTCTCATTTGGGCAACCGGCTTTCAAATTGTAACCCCAGCAAATTGGGCCGTTGACGGTGCCCTGACTGAACTTCAGGTCAAAGTCCTTGAGCTCTTGTGGACAACCTTTCTGTGCCCTGGTCAACTTCCGTCTTTTGTTTATCCCTTGCCCTTGCTGTGGCTTTACAGCCGGTGGAGCCTTTGGTGGCCCTGCTGTTGTTGCATTTGACACTTTCGGCACTGAGGAAGGTACTGGCAGCAAGTACATTGTCACCCTGGGGTCAGTTGTCAGTCCTTTGAAGGCCTGGTTCAGGGCAGGCACATCATTTGTTGGTTTCAATGATTCCTTGTACTCCTGTGCCAGGATTGTCCATAGCTCACGATCTGCTTTGATCACCTGTTCGCTCCTGACTGGACTGTAACCTGCCGGGTAATCACGTGCCATAGCGCTTAACAAATACTGTACCCAGGCCTCATGTATATGCCAGTCTAAAAGCCTACAGTTGTCAAAGGCTAATCCACGGCGTTGATACGCCCAGCAAAGCTTAAGTTCCGTGCCAACGTCTGCTGTTGTTGTCACTGGTACCTGAGCCAACGTCAATGTTGAGTTCTCGACCTGCACCGTTGCTGAGCTGGGCTTGATATTGGCATGGATTTCATCGTCTCTTTTTGAGCATCGGGAAGGAGCTACCCAAATGATTGCTCCACTTTCCAATATTGAGTTCACCAGATCCAGCAGCTGATGACTTGGAGCTAGTTCTCCAATCAATTTCAAACCTGAGAGCCGCTCTTGCTGCTTCTCCAACCGTGCCTGTTTTTCAGCCGCTGGCAATTTTTTGACCAGAGTACCTGGATCTGCCGAATCTGATTTGACCTGTTCATTCAGCGAAGCTACATCAAAGTTGTGGCCTCAAAGTGCAAACGTCTCAAACTTGACACTTGCCCCAAAGTGGGGTCAGCTCCAAAAATCTTGGCTGCTAACTCATCATATTGTTTATCTGATGGTGCAGTCTGAGGCGTCCCAATGGTGAATGCCAAAGCTGAAAAACATCTCACCCCTTGGTTCTTCAACCCTTCCAGCAAAGCTCCAGACTCGTCGATGTCTGAGCACCGTTTCTCAAACGAAGCAGTGCTATCAATCAGTGTCATGGCTTGCAACGAGGTCAGAAGTTTAAACTGAACTGCAAACTTGAATGAACTCTCATGCATGAAATTTCATCAAAATGTTCACTTGAAATGAATGCGGAAACAAATTGCTTTGACATCCCAAACTCAAGTTCAGTCCAAGGGTCCCACCTGAAGTATGACATGAGATGAACCCTGGCTCAAGTCTGAAGTCTGTCAGAAATCAAACTGGAAAATTTCTCTGGCTGCGGCCTTTGGTCCACGGCGACAAGACACACTCATTTTGATGTGTCCTGTGTGACCCTTCTGCATGTTTTCTCCAAGTGTTCTCAACATGCCAATGCAATTGTGTCTCAAAAATTAAATCAAATATTCAATTGCAGTCAGCCACATGAAACATATGAATGAGATTCGAAAAATCGGCAACCCTTTTTTACTTTCCTCTCGGCTCTCGCTGCATTGAATCTTCAATCAACGCCAGCTTCGCCTTTGGGTTTGGTGGCGCCCACACACAATCTGCAGACCGGTGTATCATACCGGATTGACATATTGCTCTTTGTATGTAAGGGCCCAACCATCCTGTTGCACATAAAAAAACTCGTTTGAAGTCAGGGGGCGCTAGGTGCAGCGTCTTCAATCGGGAATGCTGCCAGAAGACATAACCCTCAGGTGGTTCTGGTGGATAGTAAAGCTTACGCTTTTTCTGTTCCTCCTGAAACTCTTCCTGCGAGCTGCTGTCACTTGAGCTGGTGCCAACTTCTTGATCACTCTCGCTCTCTGACTTTTCATTTACCAGGTCAATGCTCTCAACTGCTCTCAGCTCCTCTCTGCCTGACGGCATGGGTTTTGCTGATCCATCAGTTGTCGCCATGCCCTGGTGGACAAAACGCCCACTTCTTGTTGAATCTGGCGGAAATCTGCCAACCCTGATATCTTCAAGGACCATGACAAGGTTTGCCAACGGCTCTGAAGAGGCATCCCTAGAATAGGTGTGCACCATCTTCAAACCAGTTCCGCCTCCCGCATGGTAATCAAGCTGCAACCTTGCCATTGGGTCAACACCATACTTGGCGCAAAAACTCAAGCACGTCACTTTGCAGCTATGCACAGAAATCTTGCGACTTCCGTCTACCCTCTCGTCACCTGTCAACAGCTTACGCAGCCACTGACTAGCTTCATTCGATGTCAGTGGCCTCTGTGTCGGGCATCCATCGTTATCAGGAGCTGGCATGATCGTATGGAAAGGGGGGAGCATAACACCAGCACTGTGTCTGCTTGCCATCCAATGTTCAGGCCAACAGTCACTGCTCACCCCAACTGCGGGCGCCGTCAACGGCAAAATTCTGTGTTTAAACATTTCCGCTCTCATGGTCTTATGCGAGGCAGTGTGCCCCTCAATGAACCTCAAAACCTTGTGGTCGTCACGGTCCAGCAGCACTTCAGTACAGTGCATAAGATCTGACCAACGGGCCCTGGAATACACTGCCAATAAGATTGCACCTGAGAAGATCCTGTCCCATGTTTCCCCAGTCAAAAGCTTTGTATGCAACATCTGCAACTCATCGACCTTCAATGAAGATGCCTGGGAAATCACCTTGGGCACATCTGCAGTTATAGCCCCCAGGCACCTGCTGCTCTGAACAACCTGTCCAAGTTGGTCCATGGATAGCACATGCCTACAAAAACTCAACGCTTCCAAAAACCCTTTCAACCGTGAAGGTGGTGCGTCCTGTTTCCTCTCTGCAGTGAAAAACTGGTAAACTGAGGGCTCATCAGGTGGGAAGCGTCCGAAACCAAAATGGCTGCACATCTTCTCCACTGACCTTACCCTTTTCAACAGGGTTGCTGGCGCACGTCCCCTGAAAATGTCTGCAAACAAAGTAAATTTTCCAAGCTCCGTCAACTCACAATCAAGCTGCGTCCTGATGATTGTCTTCGCATTGAAATAAGAGGAGGCAACCAACCAACGTTTCAAACTACTTTGCAAAAGTGACTCTCTCTCTTCTTGCCAAGTCTGGTCGGTCTTGTTGATCACAATATCCTCATGGGTGAAATTGCCAGCTGATACCTTTAAGCTCTTGGCTTTCCTGGTGTTTGAACTTGTCGCAGAATCCCAGGACGAAGTTACACAAGGTAATGGGAGTCTCTTCAATCCAATTGAAGTCCAACTACTCTTCAAGAATGCTCCGTCCCCAAAAATGTCAGCCCAAACACCTTGTTCCCAAATCGGTTTCGGGGGATCCACAGGTATCATGGAAAAAGCTGCATCAACACAAGCATCAATGTTTGAAACCACAGGACCGTTTGCCACCTGTTTGTCAGAAAAATGGGCATGCTTCCAAGAAATGTCTGACATATCATAATCACAACTTTCTGCAGGTAAATCTGGGCCGCATGCCATGTCAAATTCCTTGGCATCTGCTACATCGTCACCTGAAAGTTCTGAACCACAGGCTGCATCTCCGTAAAAACCTGTCAGGTCACAGCTACCTGAGTCATCCAAATTGTAAATGCCAGAACTGTTACTCGGCCTGGTACCACTGAAATCTGCACACTCCGTGATCCATCCCGTATCAACCATGTGTGCAAAAGTGTCAAAACTGCTGTCTTGTACATCACTCATCACTGGACACGGAGGGATTGGTGAGGTCTTGAACGACACTTGAAACTGACTTGATTCCACATCATTGTCAAAAAAAGGCATCACAGACACTGAGGTTCGATCTTCATGTCCTGATGTTGTCCCCCGTGATTGCGACGTGGAAGGTGTATTAGTACCAACTGTGATATGAGCATACATGCTGCTGGTGAGGTGAGGTTTTGCAACAAAGATTGTTACAACCAGGCACAGGACATAGAAAACAGCACCTTTGTCGAGGACCTGTTGGTGTGGCTGGCGCTGGTGTGGTTGGCGCTGGGGTCGACGATGGAGCTTCGTATGAGGAGGCTGCCGATGTAACAGTTGGATCACCTGGGGATCTGCCAGCTGCATCAGCCACCTCAGGATCACCGATGTCTGCTGACACCGTGAGGGGGATGCCAAGACGTTTGGCCAGCTCGCACAAGATTGCGAGGGCAAAAGCCACTAACTGCTGTGCTGATAGCGATGGCACTTGGCGAAGGTCCATTGGTCGCCCCAGCTGAACTCGAAATTTCGCCAACCATTGGCAAAACACGCACCCAACCAACTTGAAACCAAAAAGGCAACCACAAACAAAGATTTAGTCACAACCTGTTTGTAGTTAAGTATCAAGTTGCCGCAACTGTTTTGCAACCCACCCTGTTTTGTTTGTTTTACAAACAGTTTCCTTGTCGACTGAGGCAACAGTTTTCCACTGTTCTGTTTTAAAAAATTGAGCATGGCAATCGGAAGGTTTTGTTACAATAATTAAGGGGCAGGTTACAGGTTGCAGTTTCTCTTTGTAACCAAAGTTCCAAAGTAGAAACAGAAGTCCATGTTAAATAAAGGTTTATCCTTTTTCGTACCTCAACGGAGGGCACCCTTCCTCTGTTGTGGCCGATATCGCTCTGAGGCTCGGTCCTAACATTGGGATGAGCGAGTGAACAAATTAAAAGTTCATCATGAAACGCCTTGGTTCCATAATACATCGGCAAATCGTGAAACAAAAGCCTGAGAAATGAGTGCGTGTTTCAGTTGAACATCGCTTGTTGAGCGATGTGGAACCTGCGAAATGCAGAGAGACTGAAGTCATGGCAGGGAGATCAGATAGAAAATTGAAGATTGAAGCCACAGCTTGTCAGTGAAAGAAAGTAAAAGTGTGCCAGACGAAGATGTCGGTACTGTATACAAGTTACAACAATGCTTGCGCAGAAGAGCAGTGGCCTATGAGGTTGCCAACCTCATTTCGTTTGAGCAGCATGAGAAGCAGGTCGCTCATCATGCCGGTAAGCTAGTTGCATATTGACAAGTTCGATTAATTAATGCAAGGTGGCCTTCAAAAGTTGAACTGAGGTAGGACCAGTACAAAGTCCTATTAGCTGTCACGATGCCAACAGAAAAAACGCCAAAAAAAAACAAAACAAAAAACAAACCAAAAACAACAGCAAACACCAAAAAAACAAACAACCATCAAACAACACAACAAAAAAAAGGCAGGGTGATCAGCTGGTCAGTTCCGCAACGTCGGTACTTGAAGAAAGGTGATAGCATTGTGTATCATCCTTGGTATCATCCTAGGGATTGGAATGGCGGTCAAACCAAACAAAGCAAGAACAGGCAACAATCACAAAAGCCGCCACACCCAAGAGCCGCCTCCAAATTACAGAGGATCAAGGGACAACAACCTCAGGTGCTCAAAGCCGATCGCCAGGTGTGGGTCTTCCTCTCACAGAATGTCCCAGACATCAGGCCGGCTGCAAAACGGCTTGAAACCTTTGGACAAAGGGTTGGAAGAGGCACTCTTGGACTGTGAGATAACGTTTCATTTGCTCCCTTTTTCCAATGTCAGCTGGTGGCGCTCATGGACCTGTCAGAAACAAGGAGCAACAAGTTGGCAAGGAGGAATCATCTGTCAAAGGAAAGTGTGAAAACACGAGAGCGGCGTGGCAGCTCTTTTTCACAGCTCGGATTTGAGCCAAACCACACAGGTTTGACAGCTCAGTCACTCTTCTTCTTAGAAGAGTCGTGCAGAGTAAAACGCAGTGACACTCAAACGTTCTCAAACTTCTCAAACTACTTCAAAAGAGTTCTCAAGCTTCAAAAACGTTCTTCCAGCTTCTCCAAATAAAACGTCTTCAGCTCAAACTCACAAATAACCTACAAAACTCCTACCAAATAAGTTCACAACATCAAGTTCCTAAGACATGGGTCAAACAACATCCAAAAACACCAGAAACCACAAAAACAAACGAAAATCCATCTCCAAGCTCTTCCATGCACAAACTGGTTCCATTTGGTTCCAAATTGGTTCCTACCTGGTTCCTATAGGTTCCTATGGGTTCTATAGTTCACAGATCGGTTCCTACAAACTTAAAATGGTTACCTAACTGTTCACATGCACATGCATTGTTCCAAGATAGGTTTAAAGATGTTCAAGTAGGTTCAAGGTGGTTCAGTACACTGTACATCCTCTCACCAAACTTTCACACCCCTTCTTGGACAGTAGTGCTGTACACCGAAGTACCTATAGACTACCATACCGTTTGTAAGGCAACTAAGTTCTGAACCCATACAACTAAGTTCCAGACATCACCAACTAAGATCCATGCTCAACAACTAAGCTAGGAACTAGCGCACAGAAAACTCGAAACGTCCTGTGTTTTAATGGTGCCCTCAGATAGATGGATGTTTTTCGAGAAACGAGTCTCTTTGGCTCCATCTTGGTATCATCATAGGGCAGTGGCAGCGGAACAAAGGAGACCACCAAACCATACCCCATAACCATCTTTCTGAGTAACCCACAACTTTGAAACTGAGTTCACAACTTCTGCACAAAGTTTTGTTTGAAAACGTTTGTCATTTGGAAACCTTGGTATTTGAAACTGTCTCACGTGTGTCATCATCATCTCATCTAAGTAAGGGGAACTGGTGCCAATGATCTCTCCTCTGGACACGATCTTGGCTGCCAGACTTTTGGGTATTGGGATAAACCCCCAAAGGTACCAAGCATCCACGCCTCTGGCCTGTGATCTTGGGAACCTAAACCCCTCAATCTAGGATCATTCAACCACAATCCAAACAAACTGAAGCAACGTTTCAAAACTGTTTCTCAAATGCTTTTCAACTTGGACTCTTGGCTTCTGAACTCCAAGGCTCAAGAAGTTCCTTGGTGGTGTTGTCTTCTAAACCCCTGGTTATCAGCCCAATGCAAGTGACAGCTGAGCGCTGGGCAGGCCTTTTTCCAAAAAGACACCCAAGGTACAGTCACCAACGCTGAAAGCATATCTGACATAGATGGAGTTCTTTAACTCCAGGTCCCTGAAGATACTGGCAAGCCTCTTTGTGCAACACACGGCTATGAGGCCGCATATAAAAGCACATCTGGTTCCACTCTGTTTGAACTCCACTGCGCACAGTGCTCTTTGTTGACAACGTGGTTGCATCAGATTGCACTGCCTGAATACGACCCTCCAGTTCTGCAAATCGGGCTTCCTGAGCTTTGAGCTTTCCTATATAGATCTTGAACTGCCAGCCCATCCAAAGAAGACCACAAAGCAGTACCAGAAGCAGTAAGACGAGCACATCAAACAACCACATGGCACACACAAAGACAGAGAGGCACAGAGATTGTCAAAAACACTTGAACCAGAACTCCACCTAAGACATGGGTCCACAATACTGGACCCTCCTTTGATTTTAAGGGGCTCCACTGACCTCAAAGAAACACGTTTCTTTTTTATACACGGGGGTCCACGCAAAACTGGACTCTCAACAGATTGAATCAGGTGCCTTCTCGGAGGTCGAGTTTTAAGCCCACCCAAGCCCAACGCATCAACGTCACACCACAAACCAACACCGTGTTCGCAATAAGGACGTCGAACAAGGGAGGCCCCAACTCCGTCTCCAAAAATCATATCAGTTTCAGGTGCCAAAAACGAACCCATAACTAGCCTCATGGACCTGGTTGCCAAAGCCTGCAATCGAGGCGCTTCGAGGCTCGCGAGGCCTGGGTGAGGCCTCGCCTCGGACGCAAAATATATTGGAACAAGGACAAAGCGAGGCTCACGGGGACTGCTATTGTTGAAGTTCCGGCAACTTAAAGTAGTGGGTGACTGTGCTGTCTTGCTAGAATTTGAGGCCGCAGCTGGTGCAAAGGGACGGCCTCAAGGCAAACCTTGAGGGCTCAAAATTGCAGTAAAACCAAAAATTTATGGGATGAAACAAACTGTCAAGGTCCCTTTATCGCAACCATGTTTTGACCACTTTTTTGGGCCCTGTTTTAGGGGCCATGATGAAGCAGGTTTGTTGGCATTCTCCATGTCACTGTTTTCTGATGTTGGCCCTCTTGAGGCCATCGCGGAGAACAAGACAGAACAGAAGTCGGCAGCAAAGCGCCGCCAGCGGTTGCTAAAAGCACCCCTAAAGCCGCCAAGCTACGATGCGCGTTTTCCCACAGCGCGGAGCGTATAGTTGATGAACTTGGCCTACTATACCCTGAAAACCGTGGAAATTTGCAGAAAAACATGGCCAGCGTATAGCGTATAGTTGGTTCAATTCGATAAAAAAACCCTACTAAAAAAAAAATCTTTCTTAGAATGTGAGCTGACCGGCCAAATGGATCTCACGCCACAGCGCGGAGCGTTTAGTAGGGTACTAAACCGTCTGGCCCGCAACACCAAAATTGTGTTCTCACCACAGCGCGGTGGGTTTAGTTGGGCCCTTTGTTTGCACGATTATTTTAGAGATTCAATTTTTTGCGTGACGGGCGCAGCACTTGAGAAACCCGTACGGCCATCTTAAAGGTTGAAGCGCGGCTGGATACTTTTATTTGACGCCTCCACATGGAGCAGTGGAAAGGCGGAAGCCGATGGTGCCAAGCACACACTGCCCTGTGGGTAGATCTCCTTCATTGGGGCCCAGATGAAAGATTTCCCTCATTTGCAGAGGAACCCAATAAAGCTATCTTTCGTTGCTTGCCCCGTCCATGGAACAAAGCTGAAAAAATTGCAGTAGTGAACTCCTTCTCATCAATGTGGTTGGAAATCAACAGCGCTCTTGCAGCAGAAGGACAGCGCCCATCACAGTGGCAAGCCCAACCTGAAGCCTCCACCAAGACGAAAGATAAACGCGATCTTTGACTCTCAGCTATGATTGCTGTAGCTCCCCTTTTTTCTTCACTGGAAGATTGGACTATCTACACAGCCGGTGTGACGCTCAGAGATTTATAGATGCTTCCAAAGCGGCTTGTGGTGTTCAGATTTACAGTTCCTGTGGAAGAATCCCGACATCGGCATTCCCAAGAGTGCCTCCTGCAAAGGGGAATCGTCGATGTTTGCGCTTCCAGACTCCAGACTTGCAGTTGCAAATCCAAGATGAGGATTTGACGTATGTTTAAATCCCCGCGCCCCATCTTCAATGTTGGACGGAAGCTTAAATGTTGCAGTTTCACCTTTTGTACCGACTCCGCCCGACTCCGGCAAGACTCCGCAGCTAAAGACATCAAAACTGGCACAAAACTGTGGTAAAACCGAAGTTTTGCATCTCTAGCCTTCTTACGGAATCTGCTGGAGTCATGAAATCGAAACTCTTCCCCCAATGTAAACAAAGGATTCATCCGGTTTTAAATATATACTGTTATTCTTTAACCGGATGATACTGAACTCCGGGCGAGCGGAGTTTCGGCTCTCCTGGCGTGGTTTCCTGCTAGCTGGGCTAGCAAGATTGCACCGTGCTTCATAGGGGAAGAAGGTGGCTCCATACAAGTCCCGCTAGAAGTTGCCATTGTGTGTCCCCATCGAGAGTTTGAAGGACTGCAGAGGGACGCAGTTGACCAAGTGCTGCAGGCAGTTAAGTTCACCGACAAGAATGCCCCTGGACTGAGCTTGGCGCTGGATGAAGAATTCCAGGCAACTGTTTTACGGAACTCATCCGTGGGTACACAATGGGCGTAGTGGAACCCTACATCATGATGGGTCTGCAACCCACTGGACCAACAAGAGTCAACTTGCAAGTCCTTGTACCATCCCCAACAGGACTTACTCCAGCAAAGTGGAAGCAGACAGCCACTCTGTGCCCACTTGATTGGCCGTCCAACTATAACCTCCTCAGATTGTGGCACACGACCAAAAGCTTCCACCAGTACGCCGCACAACTCAAGCAGCAAATACAGCATCGTCATATGTTTACTCATTGGGAAGTCAACCGCGCGAAGTTGGCGAGTAGGGTGCTCTTCCAACGACCAGCCCACTATGTCCAACGAATCCCGCCCTTCCTCACATGGGCCCGTCCCATCTTCGAGCAGGGAGCGCTCTCCCCCATGTCGGTCTTCCCGGCCAACTTTCCCATCCTCTGCCTCCCAGGGGACAAGCTATTCCAAAGCAAGGAGTTAGATGATGGGTACAGCCTTCCACCCGTTGTACATGCCTTCCATGGGAGCAAGGTTGGCCTAGGACAGAAGCTCCAACAGTGGCAAAGTAAAGGGCCCTTCCGACCCTTAGCTTGTTACCAGGTGAGGTCAGTGTACGAGTGCTACCAGGAGACAAGATGTACCAGGCCATGGAAATCGAGCCACATTACATGCGGCCTGTTATTCTGCATGGGTTTGGCACACATGCCAAGAGAAGAATGCCTGGCAGTCTCGCTGACCTCGCCCAATATGGCTGGTTGCCTTTAGCTGCAGCTTTATTTGGTACATAAGAATGGAAGCCTCAATGGCTACATCACAATTTCCTTCTAGTGCTTGGTCTGCGACTGCATGCCAAAGTGCCTCCTCCTCCGCTTTCCCAAGCTCAACTAATTTTGCTGTGTGGACTGCGGCAACGAAAGGTACAACCGGAACCCTCATGTACATCGCTGCAGCAAGCAGCTTCCTTGAAGTTTGGTCTTCCGTTACCTTTCAGAGAGATGGCCAAGTGGGACGTCACTGTCAATGAGCAAACCATAGATGTTGGAGAAGTGTCCAAACAAAACTACATTGGAAGAACACCTGCTGCTGCGCTGCCCGCAGCACTCAAGAGTTCTGATGAGTGGGCGTTGGTCTTTTCCCTCTTAGAAGTTTGGCAAGATGACGCCCCAATGCAAGACCGACCCCTTGAAGTGCACTGCAGTGGATTAGGAGGTGGCCTACTGAGTGGCGAACACGACTATGATATTTTTCTACAAAATCATGCGCAAACAAAGGTGTATGGCCCATCGCTCGCTATGACAGATAATTGGGAAGCACATGTCACCCAATTGGGCCCAACCAAAACAGTGCACGAATATGCGGTCTACCAGCTACTCTCCATTGCAGAAGGATGGACAGCTTGGCGAGACTTCCTCCCTGAACATTTCTCCGATCACCAACTGTTGCTCACGAGAGCGATTCGTCTCATTCAGGCTGCGCATATCCGGCCAGCTCATGCCAGACCACCACACCCGACCTGGTCAACAGCAATCATGCAGATCTTTCGTTGTTACCATCCACAAGGCAAACATCGTTTCCTGAAGTCATGCTTTCCTCACTTAGTCACTACAGTGGCTACAGGAGGTGTCAGGGACGTCAACATTTATGGATTCTCGGCAGGGTCCTACACGGGCCTTGCAGTTCACGAGATCCTGAGTGATTTCGCTGCATTCCCAGGCCTCACTGAAGTGGCTGCAATTGCGACGCCGCCGGAGATGATGCGACTTGCCACTGGCGAACGCAGAGTCACCCTGGTGCACTGCCTGGAGGACCGGCTATGTGTATGGAAACCTGACTCTCTGACAGAATTCAACTACCAGGTGGTTCTTATAGAAGGGCACCCCACATGGAGTGGGCGTGCCAAACACTCATATGGCCACTTGCTTTTCATTGACCTTGATGAAGGGGTCCATGAAGTTCAAAGATTACAAATCACCACCCCTCAGGTCATTCCACACGGGGTACGGTGTGAAGGATTGCTGCGAGTACTCTCATGGGTTAGCTTTGACCTTCCTGTGCACCTCAAGACGACTCTAAGCACTCTGTTAGTAGCCGCTGGAGAAGGAAACACTGAGCTACAAACAGTGCCCATTGTCGGCCGGGACATTCGGGATGGTCAGCCTGATACGGAAGCTGAGTTACAAGCGGCTCTGATCGCGATGATTCCCACACCAGGAGGATCCCACGATGAAGGAGGGGTGCTGGTTCGCGATTTACTGGCGGAATTCCTGCGTGGTTTTTCATTAAGAACCCTCATCTTCCTGCTGGACATGGTGCTTCCGCAACTAGACGCCTATCATGCGGGACGGCAGCTCCAACACCTTCAGCCCTGGGTCAGTGTAGAACTAGCTCAGCAGAAGAAGCGAGGACTGGAACGCGGATGCAGGTCACCTACCAATATGAGGCGTATGCTGGTTTTCATGTCATTCACCTACATACTGAAGGTGCCCCTCTCCTACTCTTTAGTGCACCTTTGGATGTTCCAAAGGCTTCGCCACGTGATCTCTGTGAAGCTGGGAATCTAGGCAACCTTGAAGCCAACGTGATGGCGGGCAGAGCGCTACTAGGAGTACTCCAGTTGCCAGACACTCAGCAGCGGTGTGTTATACTACTGGTACATGAAAAGGTGATGCACAGCGGAACCAGCAAGAACCCTGCTCAGCGAGCAATCAAACGCATTGCCCCGAAGTTGCTAGAGCTTGTAATCGTCTCATTACCCATCGCTCGGACGTTTTGCGGACGACTGTTGGACCAGTATCTCAAAACAATGAGTTACTTTGATCCTGCGCAGGACTGGCCGAAACCCATTGAAGAACATGTGTCTATGGCCGTAGTGTGGGAAGAGCTCGCCTTCCTGGATGACACACGAAGCCGCCATGAACTTTTGGTGTTTGCACAAGCTAACCAGTCGCGCCTACCATTGGCCATGGGCATCGTACAGCCGCATATACCTGCTCGCCGCATGGCCAGCGAGCACAAAACGAAGCTGACCGATGCACTAGTCAGCATCTTGAGCCGCTTCCTGACACCAGCCACGATCTCGATGGAGGGGACCCATGACAGTTATTACCGTGAGTTCCTCCTCCCTCTAGCAGCCCACGGTGATGGACATCTTAACGGTCTCAATTGCATTGTTGCTGGCTATTCTGACAGGCAGATCTGACTTATGTATTGCAGGGGTCTTTGGTGCTGGCAAAACGCGGTCCCTAGCGGTCTTGCTCATTGCACTGAGCTGTGAACTCAAGGACTTTGTGATTGTCTATACGAAAGAAAATGTAGCTGCCAAAGCACTTGCGGATCAAGTAAGTGATCTTGCGCCCCCCACAATCAGGAGCTTTGGCAGGCTAATTGGTCGCATGGAGGAAGGTAAAGGAGAAGCCTATGCCTCTAAAATTGACGTCCGGTGCAGTGACCGTAATAAAATCATCGCGTACAAGAATGTGCTCATTGCAGGTGGCTCAGCCACGGCTGAGATGGCGATGCGCTACTTCTCTTTTGGCCATTGGATCTCTCGCACTGGCTAGCTTTCATGGACGAAAGCCAACAGTACGGCAACTACCATGAGATCGCAGCTCTCGCTGCCATTCAACAACCAACCCTCACTGTCTTCATTGGCGATCACAGGCAAACTCCAGGAGGGCTGTCAAAAGGCCGAGCAGCGGCTGCCAATCGACGCAAACTGTTGCAGCGGCCGTTAGGGCTCAGAGCGCTTGATAGGCCAGGAGACTATCTTCCACCGGCACGTATGGCAGCACTGGTCGCTCAGCTCTGGCCACAGCACCAGAGGAGTTTGGAGTACCTGAGTGCACCACAACCCTTGAAGCAGCCGGGCTATGTGGTCCTCACCGTTGGGTATCATTCTCCCTAACAGCTCACGGGTCTCAATGCTGACTTACCAAGCTATCGTTGCAGTTCGCTATCCTGAGTTACAGGGGAGGCCCAAAACTCCGAAGCCAATCCAAGGAGCAGCAAACGGTACCAAAAACAGGACCCCCCACATTAGCCCCAGAACCACCAGAGCAACACCAGCCCTCAGCCTGCAGCGCATTCTGCTTGCCAGCTGCCTTTGCCTTTGCTTTGGGCGGCATCACCTGCAAGCACGCCACAACAAAGCAGCGTATCACAAACCCCAGACTTCTTCCATGCGAACAGAATCGCTGATAACATGTTTGATTTCCAGACGCTTTCTGCAGTCTAATTGCCATGATGTCCAGCTGCTACTCCGCCTACTCCGCTACTCCCGGCAAAGTGATGCCCCTAGATCCTATAGGCAGAAAGACATTTCAGGCAACAGGTCGGAGTAAGACGAACAAGAAAATTGAGATTTCCAGACGCTTTCTGCAGTCTAATTGCCATGATGTCCAGCTGCTACTCCGCCTACTCCGCTACTCCCGGCAAAGTGATGCCCCTAGATCCTATAGGCAGAAAGACATTTCAGGCAACAGGTCGGAGTAAGACGAAGAAGAAAATTGAGATTTCCAGACGCTTTCTGCAGTCTAATTGCCATGATGTCCAGCTGCTACTCCGCCTACTCCGCTACTCCCGGCAAAGTGATGCCCCTAGATCCTATAGGCAGAAAGACATTTCAGGCAACCGGTCGGAGTAAGACGAACAAGAAAATTGATATTTCCAGACGCTTTCTGCAATCTAATTGCCTACTCCATCCCGTTTTAAATTAATACTATTATTGATTAGGGGGATGTACGGAATTGTCGGTGTACATGCTTCAGAGTTCACAACCGTTAGGAGTCTAGGGGGGAAAGGGGTACAGACAAAAGACTCAAGCCCGACTATCAGCACGCCCATTCTTGCCTGGAAGTCACTGCTCCGGAGACAACAGCTTCCAGCAGAAGTGCGACCTTGGCGACACCGGAACCATGGGGAAAAAATTGGCCACAACCGTGTGTCCTAGCTTTAGCTCTGCGAAACTACTTGCAATGTGGGGCAACAACGATCGTTCCTGACACGAATGGCTCCTATAATGCAACCTACTGTCTGACAAATCCGACAACTGTCCTAGTCCATCCAGTCTCATGGTCTCTCTCATGACTAGCTGCTTTGGGGTCCGCACGGCGCACTCCAACAACAAATG
The DNA here is from genome assembly GCA_947184155.2 of Cladocopium goreaui. NCBI lineage: Eukaryota > Dinophyceae > Suessiales > Symbiodiniaceae > Cladocopium > Cladocopium goreaui. Next base: position 550,519 of record CAMXCT020006623.1, on the reverse strand, counting down.
GTCACTTGTGCTGTGGTGACTAGAGAAACGGCTGCAGCCACTAAGAGCACTCACATTGCACATGTTTTTACATGTCCGCGCATGAATGCTCATCAAGGTTCGAGAAGCTTCCATATATAAAGAGAACAGAAAAAGACAGCCTCGGAATGTGGTTTGTCCAAATAATAAATGTCGACATCACTGGGGCTCCAATGGAACAGGTGCTACATTGACAAGAACAGGTCACGACATCGGCAACCCAAAAAAGCAATAAACAACTGCAAACCCAAATACACGTAATGGTGGTACAAACGGCTACTGCACAACCCCACAATTGCCAAGTCTGGTTGTGAAAGGCTTGCAAAACAGAACTGAGCTTGTTCAAATCACAACCTATCTTCTTTGAAGGTACAAGGAATTAAGACCCACCGCGAGGCAATGGAATGAAACGTTGTTGCATTGTTACACCAACAGTATGAAAACACAAAGCAGCAAAAGTCACACTGAAGCTACAAAACGCTTGACTTGACATCAAAGCACAAAAGAATAACGAAACCCAACTTGTTTGGAGATGTTTGGTTTGCAAAGGGCGCGAACGCACGCAACGCGAAAATGCTTGGAGGTGCATAAAGTCGGTCACCGCACAAGCAACGAGTTGCACGCCGAAGATAGTTGGAGTCTAGAACTCCCAGCGCAAGCGTAACGTATCCGTACGTCCTGCAACTATTCCAAGGAAGTACGACTCCATGCCGTTATTAACCCGTTAGTGTACCGACGCGCGGGTAAAACGGTGCGTATGGAACTCTTCCCACCCACCTCACCCACCAATGGTTTTTGAAAGCCAACCCGTTCATACCGGTGTTTAAGGTGTACCACACCCCTGGTGTTTAAGGTGAACCACACCGGTGTTTAAGGTGTACCACACCCCTGGTGTTTAAGGTGAACCACACCGGTGTTTAAGGTGTACCACACCCCTGGTGTTTTAAGGTGAACCACACCGGTGTTTAAGGTGTACCACACCCCCGGTGTTTAAGGTGAACCACACCAGTGTTTAAGGTGTACCACCACCACGGTGTTTAAGGTGAACCACACCAGTGTTTAAGGTGTACCACCACCACGGTGTTTAAGGTGAACCACACCGGTGTTTAAGGTGTACCACACCCCTGGGGTTTAAGGTGAACCACACCGGTGTTTAAGGTGTACCACACCCCCGGTGTTTAATTAGGTGAACCACACCAGTGTTTAAGGTGTACCACCACCACGGTGTGTAAGGTACACCCCACCTGCAACCCTGCAAGGCCGCCTACGACCCTGAAACCTCCACCTACGACCCTTCCAGGTCACACCTGCGACCTGGAAATCTCCTTGTATAGGGAGCGCACCTACGACCCACAAACCTCCACCTATGACAATTCCAAGTCACACCTACCACCTGCATATCCCCTTGTAGGGAGCGCGCCTACACCCAACGATTCACTACCCAACGAGTGCAAATGTTCTGGTTGCTTATGTGCTGCACACAAATTCCCGCGCTTCTGCGTGAACATGGCCACACGCAAAACCACGCGCTATACATTACACACCGTCCAGAAACAGTGACAAAATTTGCAGCATTGTAGAGATTAAGTCACTAGAGCAATTTCTGTCCGAAACTGTGAGCGACATTGCTCATCTTACAAAGAAGCTGCAAAATGACAGCTCTTTTCCCCAGCAGATTGGCCTCGAGTTACAATCGGCAGAACATGCGTCTGCTTGCCAGCTCGAAAAATGGAGGAAGGTCGAAAAATGCTCTTTACACACATACAGTTGCTCTCACTTAGCCTCGGAGGCCGGCCCCTCCACTTCCTTGCCTTGGATGGAAAGCGAAAGCATGAAAACGAAAATGGGGGAGACGCTGGGAATGATCTTACACAATCAAAAGAAGGCCACCCGGCCTCCTCAACTTCCTTGCTCTTTGCATCTAGGAGGAGTTGCAGATCTGCCTTTGACACCCCTTTGGCAGCCTGCCATTCATGAACATGAGGACACACAGCGTCCTGCACGTGAAAGTCCGCCCAGCACTCACGCAGAGGCAGAGAGGCACCTTGATTAAACGGGTCCGTTTGCGGAGGGCATTCTTTTCCATCTTCTTGGCTTCGCGGGCTGCTTTCTTCGCAGCTTCATGCTTGTGCTTCAAATCTTGGAGCTGTTCACACAGCACGGCCTCACACATAACAGACTACAGTCGTCCCCAAAATCACCCCAACACAGATTTCCAAGGATAGGATGCCCACTCAAGGTGAACTGGCATGGGGGGCATGGATCACTGGGTGATGCCAGGCTGAATGCGATGACTACCTACCTGCCTGGCTTCACCTACTCAACTCTCCACCTGACGAACTCTAAACGACATGCGTGTGGACATGCATCAGCGCCCCGTGAACTACAAGACTGCCGCACGATCTTTTTGCAAACAAACTTGTTTTAGCCGGTTCTATTTCTGGGACCGCAAACTGAGCTGCAAAGTGGCTTCGCTCCAGTGGGCCTCCTAGTTGCTTAGTCCAACGTGAGTACTGGTCTGCCGCGAAATGTTGGAGGAAACTTTCGCCGCTTGGGAGCTGGACCACAAGATGAAGAGGCATCTGGGGCAGCAGGCAGCGGTTTCTCAGGCGGGCCCAATGAATGTAAGACATGAAGTTCAGACGCATCCGATTTGGAAAAATGATCTTGGCTTCTTCCAATGTTGGGGGCGTAGTAGGCACCACAGGCACGAACTTCCAACCCAAACTTGCCCGAATCTTGTCCGACAGGTCTGCTTGCTGGTTCAAGATCCCATCTCGATGGAAGGCTTTGCTCCAATCCCCAGGCAAGACTTGGTCTATGGTTTTGAAAATCACTTGCAGCCACCTCTGCGCATCCACAACACCCTCCGACGCTTCAGACTTGCTGCGTTTCCAATTTTCCATCAAAGCAGTCTTGAAAGGCCCAAACACGTGTGTGTCACAAGGCTGCAACCACCGCGTCATCCGAGCAGGGACAAAAACCAAACGCAGCCCGCGCTGCCGAGCCAATTTGTAAATTGATTGGTGTATGTGTGCTTTTGCCGTGTCTACAATGAGAATGACATATCGCTCGTGGACCAAACTCCCCAACGTCTTGGCTAACAAACACATGTATCGCCGCATTGTGGCATGGGAATTCCAGGCAGACTTTTGTCGCCACAGGTGCCCCTGTGGAGGGCAAATCTTTTCAACACTGCGAAGCAAAGTTTTGGTGAAGCGGTGCTCGTTTCCGAGAAGAACTTGAGGCAGAAGTGCTTGCACTTCTGGATCCCTTGCTACCGATGCCAGGTATGACACATGTCCGCGAATCCGACAAGGAAGCTGCATCCGAGGCTGCTCCCGGGAATCAATCTGCAATTTCAAAACCGTCCCACGCAGTCCACAAGAAGTGATATGCCAGCGATGTCTCGTACCATGTTTATGAGCAAAGGCGTCCGCCCTGAATCTCATGCGGCCACAGCTCAAATTCATCCACACGAAAAAAGCCACAACGGCCTGCAAAATTTGGGGTCAAAGATGGTCCCAAAATGGACCCGCCAGGCGCCAGGCGTGCCCAAAAAATGGGTCCGCCAAAGTGGTGGAAAATGAAAAACAAAAGGGTGGTCACAATTACGGTCCCAAAAATGCGACCGCAGACGGTCCCATTTTTAGACCGGAAAAATTTGTTTACATAAAATTCTTTCATCAGGCTCCCTAAAATTTGGTTCATTCCTTCAATACTCATACGAGACACCTTGCTATTCCTAAGCTCAGGAGGAACATGATCGTGGACTCGCAGCATCCCAATACGGGCATGCCAGCGACGCCGAAAGCTTGCCAACCACTTTCGCTGCGTCCGGGCAGAAGCTGCAAAATCTTCTCCATGGCACTTTTCGTTGCCGCTGGCAAATTTGTTGGCAACAGTTTCGGCCCTTGTTCCATAATCTGGCTGCGCGATGGCGCCACGCCATGCACAAAATTCTGCGCACGCAGCCAACTGCAAAGCCTGTGCTCCACAACATAACGGCAAGCAACAACATTGTCCTTCGGCGTGACATGTGCCCAAGCTGTGGGGTCTGGCCCGCACTGTGCCATTTCTTGTTCAAATCCAGATTTCACATCATTCACTATAGCTTTCTTTGCGCCCAAATCTGGAGGCTGGAGTTGCAGCTTGCTTTGTCCCCTTCCCAGAAGGAAGTCCGCCACAATTTCCGGCTGGAAGCTTGAGAAATGAAAGACAAGCAAGGTCCTAGGAGAGGACGACGCGTGCAAGGTCTTCTTCTGCGCAGATGACAGTCTGCGCTTCTTTTGCTGCAAGGCACGTATTTGGCGCAGCAGTTGCAAGCTACATGGATTCGGCATTGCTTCTCTAGGCAACATGAAGAATGGAATGCAAATATGTCTGCAAACAACACTTTAGGTCGTGAAAGTTGCTTGGCTTTTCTTTTGGAACCTGCATGGCCTATTTCCCACCCTACCCAGCAGCCACACTTCTTGTATACCAATGCTTCTGGCCACGGCAAAAAAGCATGCGGAATCATAACAGGTACGTTCATGCTGCCATCACGAAAAATTGCGGTAGCATCCTCATGCCTTGCGTACTCATCATGGACGGACACCAGTTTAAAACTTGCATGCCGCTTGAACTTCCGACAAAATGCGAAACCTTAGTGCAAATAATCTGCCAAAGTAAGAAGTCGCTACAGTTGCTTAGTCCAACGTGAGTACTGGTCTGCCGCGAAATGTTGGAGGAAACTTTCGCCGCTTGGGAGCTGGACCACAAGATGAAGAGGCATCTGGGGCAGCAGGCAGCGGTTTCTCAGGCGGGCCCCAATGAATGTAAGACATGAAGTTCAGACGCATCCGATTTGGAAAAATGATCTTGGCTTCTTCCAATGTTGGGGGCGTAGTAGGCACCACAGGCACGAACTTCCAACCCAAACTTGCCCGAATCTTGTCCGACAGGTCTGCTTGCTGGTTCAAGATCCCATCTCGATGGAAGGCTTTGCTCCAATCACCAGGCAAGACTTGGTCTATGGTTTTGAAAATCACTTGCAGCCACCTCTGCGCATCCACAACACCCTCCGACGCTTCAGACTTGCTGCGTTTCCAATTTTCCATCAAAGCAGTCTTGAAAGGACCAAACACGTGTGTCACAAGGCTGCAACCACCGCGTCATCCGAGCAGGGACAAAAACCAAACGCAGCCCGCGCTGCCGAGCCAATTTGTAAATTGATTGGTGTATGTGTGCTTTTGCCGTGTCTACAATGAGAATGACATATTAATATCGCTCGTGGACCAAAACTCCCCAAAAAAAAAAACGTCTTGGTAACAAACAAATGTTATCGCCGCATTGCTGGCTATGGAATTTCCAGCAGACTTTTGTCGCCACCAGGTGACACCGTGTGAGGAGGGAATTTTTATCTTTCAACCGCGAAGCAAAGTTTTGGTTGAAGCGGTGTCGTTTTTTCCGAGAAGAACTGGAGGCCGAAGTGCTTGCACTTCCTGGATCACTTGCTACTATGCCAGGTATGGAAATTTGTCCGAGAATCTCGGAAAAGGAAGCTGCATCAGAAGGTGCTACAGGGGGAAAATCAATCTGCAATTTCAATACCGTCCCACGCAGTCCACAGAAGTGATATGCCAGCGAGGTCTCGTCCATGTTGATGAGCAAAGGCTGCCGCCCTGAAGGCGCATCGGCCACAGCTGCATTCATCCAACGGAAAAAAGCCACGGCCTGCAAAATTGGGGTCAAAGATGGTCCCAAAAATGGGACCGCCAGGCAGTCCCAAAAATGGGTCCGCCAAAGTGGTAGGAAATGAAAACAAAAGGGTGGTCACAATTACGGTCCCAAAAATGAGACCGCCAGACGGTCCCATTTTTAGGACCGGAAATGTACATAAAAGTCTTTCAATCGGCTCCCTAAAATTTGGATCAATTCCTTCAATACTCATACGAGACACCTTGCTATTCCTAAGCTCAGGAGGAACATGATCGTGGACTCGTAGCATCCCAATACGGGCATGCCAGCGACGCCGAAAGCTTGCCAACCACTTTCGCTGCGTCCGGGCAGAAGCTGCAAAAATCTTCTCCATGGCACTTTTCGTTGCCGCTGGCAAATTTGTTGGCAACAGTTTCGGCCCTTGTTCCATAATCTGGCTGCGCGATGGCGCCACGCCATGCACAAAATTCTGCGCACGCAGCCAACTGCAAAGCCTGTGCTCCACAACATAACGGCAAGCAACAACATTGTCCTTCGGCGTGACATGTGCCCAAGCTGTGGGGTCTGGCCCGCACTGTGCCATTTCTTGTTCAAATCCAGATTTCACATCATTCACTATAGCGTTCTTTGCGCCCAAATCTGGAGGCTGGAGTTGCAGCTTGCTTTGTCCCCTTCCCAGAAGGAAGTCCGCCACAATTTCCGGCTGGAAGCTTGAGAAATGGAAGACAAGCAAGGTCCTAGGAGAGGACGACGCGTGCAAGGTCTTCTTCTGCGCAGATGACAGTCTGCGCTTCTTTTGCTGCAAGGCACGTATTGGCGCCGCAGTTGCAAGCTACATGGATTCGGCATTGCTTCTCTAGGCAACATGAAGAATGGAATGCAAATAATATGTCGTGAAAGTTGCTTGGCTTTTCTTCTGGAACCTGCATGGCCTATTTCCCACCCTACCCAGCAGCCACACTTCTTGTATACCAATGCTTCTGGCCACGGCAAAAAAGCATGCGGAATCATAACAGGTACGTTCATGCTGCCATCACGAAAAAATTGCGGTAGCATCCTCATGCCTTGCGTACTCATCATGGACGGACACCAGTTTAAAACTTGCATGCCGCTTGAACTTCCGACAAAATGCGAAACCTTAGTGCAAATAATCTGCCAAAAGTAAGAAGTCGCTACAGTTGCTTAGTCCAACGTGAGTACTGGTCTGCCGCGAAATGTTGGAGGAAACTTTCGCCGCTTGGGAGCTGGACCACAAGATGAAGAGGCATCTGGGGCAGCAGGCAGCGGTTTCTCAGGCGGGCCCCAATGAATGTAAGACATGAAGTTCAGACGCATCCGATTTGGAAAAATGATCTTGGCTTCTTCCAATGTTGGGGGCGTAGTAGGCACCACAGGCACGAACTTCCAACCCAAACTTGCCCGAATCTTGTCCGACAGGTCTGCTTGCTGGTTCAAGATCCCATCTCGATGGAAGGCTTTGCTCCAATCACCAGGCAAGACTTGGTCTATGGTTTTGAAAATCACTTGCAGCCACCTCTGCGCATCCACAACACCCTCCGTCGCTTCAGACTTGCTGCGTTTCCAATTTTCCATCAAAGCAGTCTTGAAAGGACCAAACACGTGTGTGTCACAAGGCTGCAACCACCGCGTCATCCGAGCAGGGACAAAAACCAAACGCAGCCCGCGCTGCCGAGCCAATTTGTAAATTGATTGGTGTATGTGTGCTTTTGCCGTGTCTACAATGAGAATGACATATCGCTCGTGGACCAAACTCCCCAACGTCTTGGCTAACAAACAAATGTATCGCCGCATTGTGGCATGGGAATTCCAGGCAGACTTTTGTCGCCACAGGTGCACCTGTGGAGGGCAAATCTTTTCAACACTGCGAAGCAAAGTTTTGGTGAAGCGGTGCTCGTTTCCGAGAAGAACTTGAGGCAGAAGTGCTTGCACTTCTGGATCACTTGCTACCGATGCCAGGTATGACACATGTCCGCGAATCTCGGACAAGGAAGCTGCATCAGAAGGCTGCTCCCGGGAATCAATCTGCAATTTCAATACCGTCCCACGCAGTCCACAGAAGTGATATGCCAGCGAGGTCTCGTCCATGTTGATGAGCAAAGGCTGCCGCCCTGAAGGCGCATCGGCCACAGCTGCATTCATCCAACGGAAAAAAGCCACGGCCTGCAAAATTGGGGTCAAAGATGGTCCCAAAAATGGGACCGCCAGGCGGTCCCAAAAATGGGTCCGCCAAAGTGGTAGGAAATGAAAACAAAAGGGTGGTCACAATTACGGTCCCAAAAATGAGACCGCCAGACGGTCCCATTTTTAGGACCGGAAATGTACATAAAATTCTTTCAATCGGCTCCCCAAAATTTGGATCAATTCCTTCAATACTCATACGAGGCACCTTGCTATTCCTAAGCTCAGGAGGAACATGATCGTGGACTCGCAGCATCCCAATACGGGCATGCCAGCGACGCCGAAAGCTTGCCAACCACTTTCGCTGCGCCCGGGCAGAAGCTGCAAAAATCTTCTCCATGGCACTTTTCGTTGCCGCTGGCAAATTTGTTGGCAACAGTTTCGGCACTTGTTCCATCATCTGGCTGCGCGATGGCGCCACGCCATGCACAAAATTCTGCGCACGCAGCCAACTGCAAAGCCTGTGCTCCACAACATAACGGCAAGCAACAACATTGTCCTTCGGCGTGACATGTGCCCAAGCTGTGGGGTCTGGCCCGCGGTGTGCCATTTCTTGTTCAAATCCAGATTTCACATCATTCACTATAGCGTTCTTTGCGCCCAAATCTGGAGGCTGGAGTTGCAGCTTGCTTTGTCCCCTTCCCAGAAGGAAGTCCGCCACAATTTCCGGCTGGAAGCTTGAGAAATGGAAGACAAGCAAGGTCCTAGGAGAGGACGACGCGTGCAAGGTCTTCTTCTGCGCAGATGACAGTCTGCGCTTCTTTTGCTGCAAGGCACGTATTTGGCGCCGCAGTTGCAAGCTACATGGATTCGGCATTGCTTCTCTAGGCAACATGAAGAATGGAATGCAAATATGTCTGCAAACAACACTTTAGGTCGTGAAAGTTGCTTGGCTTTTCTTTTGGAACCTGCATGGCCTATTTCCCACCCTACCCAGCAGCCACACTTCTTGTATACCAATGCTTCTGGCCACGGCAAAAAAGCATGCGGAATCATAACAGGTACGTTCATGCTGCCATCACGAAAAAATTGCGGTAGCATCCTCATGCCTTGCGTACTCATCATGGACGGACACCAGTTTAAAACTTGCATGCCGCTTGAACTTCCGACAAAATGCGAAACCTTAGTGCAAATAATCTGCCAAAAGTAAGAAGTCGCTACAGGGGAGGCCCAAAACTCCGAAGCCAATCCAAGGAGCAGCAAACGGTACCAAAAACAGGACCCCCCACATTAGACCCAGAACCACCAGAGCAACACCAGCCCTCAGCCTGCAGCGCATTCTGCTTGCCAGCTGCCTTTGCCTTTGCTTTGGGCGGCATCACCTGCAAGCACGCCACAACAAAGCAGCGTATCACAAACCCCAGACTTCTTCCATGCGAACAGAATCGCTGATAACATGTTTGGCCCTGAAACAACAAACCCAATGGCACCCGCCCGTGCAAACGCCTGCAGCAAAAACACTTTCCGCGGTTCCCTGAGCAGTGGCTTCAGGCTGCTGTTTTCTCAACCACGCTGGACTGGGTAATCTTAACATGCAGCTTGCAAGCGAATTTCAGAGAGACACATTAGCAATCCAAACGTTTTCGCTCGGAGGACAAACAACCTGTTCCTAATTAAGCAACAAAACCACGGAAATGCACCACAACACGATTGCCAGCCTTGGAAAGCCAATCATGCGTGTCCAGCAATGACAAATTTTGCGTGGAGTAATTCAATGTCGCTACAATTGGAATTCGGAACAGATATTTCTCATATTTACATTGGCCACCAGGCGTGACACCAAACTCCAGCTGTACATTGTATTTGCCTTGAATCTTGTCCTGGTTCTCCGTCAAAAAGCTCAAATCTCGGACATCGTCTAAAATGATGCCATCGTGGATCTTCCGATTGAATTCACGCAAACCGTCAGGGAAATGCAGGAGAGGACCAACCTTGAGTTCCAACGGGCTTCGAAACAAGGAGTTGGCATATTCGGCCTTGCCAGACATAGAGGCACCCAGGAGCAACAAAACAGGATACCGCAAGGCATCCATCTCGAAAAGCTTCAGCCAAGCGGTCACCTCTGCAATTTCCGGAAACGTTTTGTAGAGTTCAGGATTGGATCTGATTCTCTTCGTGTTGCTGGCAATGAGGCCTGAAGCTCTTGCTTTTCTTCTTCTTGCACGACAGCGTCTAAGTTGCGTTTTCGGGCTGGTACGCCATCCCTAGTCAAGTACAAGTACTCCTTGTACACCTCCGTTGTGACTTTCCGTTGCTTCCAAAGCTTCTCAGGCCATGCGCCCAAGACCTGGTAACGAAACAGCTCGTCTGTCCAGACAGGGGCATAGTTTCCGGCCACACAGAGTCCGCCACAAGACCGGCGAGCCGTGCCAATTTTGTTTGCCCAGACATAGAAAAATCCACGGTCTATGCTCATCTGCAGTTTCTTCCTGCACAAACCATCGCCACACAAGTCCGTTGGCGAGACATTTGGTTTAAGCCTTTCGAAAACAAAAGCAGAAACGGGTCTATCAACTTCGGACTTGAACTGGAGCATGACATGGGCATGGAATTTGCCTGACGCACAAGTCTCCAATGTCGTGCACCAATGGCGCACTTTCCAAGGCTGGAGGGGATTGAGGACAAAGACATTCAAGGCAAGCCATTGGGCCGGATCAGCAAACCCATTGTAAGTAAGAAGGACTGATGTGCCTCGTACCCGATACTCATTGCGCTGCGCAGGAGCTGGAACCATTGACAAAGGATGCTCCGCCCTTCTGCTGGCAGCAGAGCCATCACGAGCTTTTTTCTTCGCAAGCTCCCAAGAGGCTCTAGCTTCATTCAATTGCTGTTGGTGCCGCACATCTCCGCCACGATCTGGATGAGTCTTCAATACAAGCTTCCGGAACACTTTCACAATGTCATCATCGCTGGAATCCCGTGTGCAACTCGACTGCACGTTGTAGAGCGGAGCCAAGGCATGCAATAGAGCTACAAGAGCTCGTTTGGCCACAAGCACTGCCGAGCACCCCATGACTTTGCACAAACAGGAGTTGCCACGTCAAGTCACCCTCGAACAACAAAAATGGCGGCAACAGCCTTTGGATGTGGCAAAAAACAGCACAAAAACCATGATGTCCAGCTGCTACTCCGCCTACTCCGCTACTCCCGGCAAAGTGATGCCCCTAGATCCTATAGGCAGAAAGACATTTCAGGCAACAGGTCGGAGTAAGACGAACAAGAAAATTGAGATTTCCAGACACTGTCTGCAGTCTAATTGCCATGATGTCCAGCTGCTACTCCGCCTACTCCGCTACTCCCGGCAAAGTGATGCCCCTAGATCCTCTAGGCAGAAAGACATTTCAGGCAACAGGTCGGAGTAAGACGAACAAGACAATTGAAATTTCCAGACGCTTTCTGCAGTCTAATTGCCATGATGTCCAGCTGCTACTCCGCCTACTCCGCTACTCCCGGCAAAGTGATGCCCCTAGATCCTATAGGCAGAAAGACATTTCAGGCAACAGGTCGGAGTAAGACGAACAAGAAAAATTGAGATTTCCAGACCTGTCTGCAGTCTAATTGCCATGATGTCCAGCTGCTACTCCGCCTACTCCGCTACTCCCGGTAAAGTGATGCCCCTAGATCCTATAGGCAGAAAGACATTTCAGGCAACAGGTCGGAGTAAGACGAACAAGACAATTGAGATTTCCAGACGCTTTCTGCAGTCTAATTGCCATGATGTCCAGCTGCTACTCCGCCTACTCCGCTACTCCCGGCAAAGTGATGCCCCTAGATCCTATAGGCAGAAAGACATTTCAGGCAACAGGTCGGAGAAAGACGAACAAGAAAATTGATATTTCCAGACGCTTTCTGCAATCTAATTGCCTACTCCATCCCGTTTTAAATTAATACTATTATTGATTAGGGGGATGTACGGAATTGTCGGTGTACATGCTTCAGAGTTCACAAACGTTAGGAGTCTAGGGGGGAAAGGGGTACAGACAAAAGACTCAAGCCCGACTATCAGCACGCAGCACGCCCATTCTTGCCTGGAAGTTCCAGAAGAAGTGCGACCTTGGCGACACCGGAACCATGGGGAAAAAAATTGGCTACAATCGTGTGTCCTAGCTTTAGCTCTGCGAAACTACTTGCAATGGGGGGCAACAACGATCGTTCCTGACACGAATGGCTCCTATAATGCAACCTACTGTCTGACAAATCCGAGCTGTCCTAGTCCATCCAGTCTCATGGTCTCTCTCACATGTGACTAGCTGCTTTGGGGTCCGCACGGCGCACTCCAACAACAAATGGTCACTTGTGCTGTGGTGACTAGAGAAACGGCTGCAGCCACTAAGAGCACTCACATTGACAAGAACAGGTGCTACATTGACAAGAACAGGTCACGACATCGGCAACCCAAATACACGTCATGGTGGTACAAACGGCTACTGCACAACCCCACAATTGCCAAGTCTGGTTGTGAAAGGCTTGCAAAACAGAACTGAGCTTGTTCCAATCACAACCTATCTTCTTTGAAGGTACAAGGAATTAAGACCCACCGCGAGGCAATGGAATGAAACGTTGTTGCATTGTTACACCAACAGTATGAAAACACAAAGCAGCAAAAGTCATACTGAAGCTACAAAACGCTTGACATGACATCAAAGCACAAAAGAATAACGAAACCCAACTTGTTTGGAGATGTTTGGTTTGCAAAGGGCGCGAACGCACGCAACGCGACAATGCTTGGAGGTACATAAAGTCGGTCACCGCACAAGCAACGAGTTACACGCCGAAGATAGTTGGAGTCTAGAACTCCCAGCGCAAGCGTAACGTGTCCGTACGTCCTGCAACTATTCCAAGGAAGTACGGCTCCATGCCGTTATTAACCCGTTAGTGTACCGACGCACGGGTGAAACGGTGCATACGGAACTCTTCCCACCCACCCCCCAATGGTTTTTGAAAGCCAACCCGTTCACACCGGTGTTTAACGTGTACCACACCCCTGGTGTTTAAGGTGAACCACACCGGTGTTTAAGGTGTACCACACCCCTGGTGTTTAAGGTGTACCACACCGGTGTTTAAGGTGTACCACACCCCTGGTGTTTAAGGTGAACCACACCGGTGTTTAAGGTGTACCACACCCCTGGTGTTTAAGGTGAACCACACCGGTGTTTAAGGTGTACCACACCCCTGGTGTTTAAGGTGAATCACACCGGTGTTTAAGGTGTACCACACCCCCGGTGTTTAAGGTGAACCACACCAGTGTTTAAGGTGTACCACCACCACGGTGTTTAAGGTGAACCACACCGGTGTTTAAGGTGTACCACACCCCTGGTGTTTAAGGTGAACCACACCAGTGTTTAAGGTGTACCACCACCACGGGTGTAAGGTACACCCCACCTGCAACCCTGCAAGCCCGCCTACGACCCTCAAACCTCCACCTACGACCCTTCCAGATCACACCTGCGACCTGCAAATCTCCTTGTATAGGGAGCGCACCTACGACCCACAAACCTCCACCTATGACAATTCCAAGTCACACCTACCACCTGCATATCCCCTTGTAGGGAGCGCGCCTACACCCAACGATTCACTACCCAACGAGTGCAAATGTTTCTGGTTGCTTATGTGCTGCACACAAATTCCCGCGCTTCTGCGTGAACATGGCCACACGCAAAACCACGCGTATGTTTTGAGCAACAAAACTACAAGTAGTCGCTGTACATTACACACCGTCCAGAAACAGTGACAAAATTTGCAGCATTGTAGAGATTAAGTCACAAGAGCAATTTCTTTCCGAAACTGTGAGCGACATTGCTCATCTTACAAAGAAGCTGCAAAATGACAGCTCTTTTTCAGCAGATTGGCCTCGAGTTACAATCGGCAGAACATGCGTCTGCTTGCCAGCTCGAAAAATGGAGGAAGGTCGAAAAATGCTCTTTACACACATACAGTTGCTCTCACTTAGCCTCGGAGGCCAGCCCCTCCACTTCCTTTGCCTTGGATGGAAAGCGAAAGCATGAAAACGAAAATGGGGGAGACGCTGGGAATGATCTTACACAATCAAAAGAAGGCCACCCGGCCTCCTCAACTTCCTTGCTCTTTGCATCTAGGAGGAGTTGCAGATCTGCCTTTGACAACCCTTTGGCAGCCTGCCATTCATGAACATGAGGACACACAGCGTCCTGCACGTGAAAGTCCGCCCAGCACTCACGCAGAGGCAGAGAGGCACCTTGATTAGACGGGTCCGTTTGCGGAGGGCATTCTTTTCCATCTTCTTGGCTTCGCAGGCTGCTTTCTTCGCAGCTTCATGCTTGTGCTTCAAATCTTGGAGCTGTTCACACAGCACGGCCTCACACATAACAGACTACAGTCGTCCCCAAAATCACCCCAACACAGATTCCCAAGGATAGGATGCCCACTCAAGGTGAACTGGCATGGGGAGGCATGGATCACTGGGTGATGCCAGGCTGAATGCGATGACTACCTACCTGCCTGGCTTCACCTACTCAACTGTCCACCTGACGAACTCTAAACGACATGCGTGTGGACATGCATCAGCGCCCCGTGAACTACAAGACTGCCGCACGATCTTTTTGCAAACAAACTTGTTTTAGCCGGTTCTATTTCTGGGACCGCAAACTGAGCTGCAAAGTGGCTTCGCTCCAGTGGGCCTCCCTAGTTGCTTAGTCCAACGTGAGTACTGGTCTGCCGCGAAATGTTGGAGGAAACTTTCGCCGCTTGGGAGCTGGGCCACAAGATGAAGAGGCATCTGGGGCAGCAGGCAGCGGTTTCTCAGGCGGGCCCCAATGAATGTAAGACATGAAGTTCAGACGCATCCGATTTGGAAAAATGATCTTGGCTTCTTCCAATGTTGGGGCGTAGTAGGCACCACAGGCACGAACTTCCAACCCAAACTTGCCCGAATCTTGTCCGACAGGTCTGCTTGCTGGTTCAAGATCCCATCTCGATGGAAGGCTTTGCTCCAATCACCAGGCAAGACTTGGTCTATGGGTTTGAAAATCACTTGCAGCCACCTCTGCGCATCCACAACACCCTCCGACGCTTCAGACTTGCTGCGTTTCCAATTTTCCATCAAAGCAGTCTTGAAAGGACCAAACACGTGTGTGTCCCAAGGCTGCAACCACCGCGTCATCCGAGCAGGGACAAAAACCAAACGCAGCCCGCGCTGCCGAGCCAATTTGTAAATTGATTGGTGTATGTGTGCTTTTGCCGTGTCTACAATGAGAATGACATATCGCTCGTGGACCAAACTCCCCAACGTCTTGGCTAACAAACAAATGTATCGCCGCATTGTGGCATGGGAATTCCAGGCAGACTTTTGTCGCCACAGGTGCACCTGTGGAGGGCAAATCTTTTCAACACTGCGAAGCAAAGTTTTGGTGAAGCGGTGCTCGTTTCCGAGAAGAACTTGAGGCAGAAGTGCTTGCACTTCTGGATCACTTGCTACCGATGCCAGGTATGACACATGTCCGCGAATCTCGGACAAGGAAGCTGCATCAGAAGGCTGCTCCCGGGAATCAATCTGCAATTTCAATACCGTCCCACGCAGTCCACAGAAGTGATATGCCAGCGAGGTCTCGTCCATGTTGATGAGCAAAGGCTGCCGCCCTGAAGGCGCATCGGCCACAGCTGCATTCATCCAACGGAAAAAAGCCACGGCCTGCAAAATTGGGGTCAAAGATGGTCCCAAAAATGGGACCGCCAGGCGGTCCCAAAAATGGGTCCGCCAAAGTGGTAGGAAATGAAAACAAAAGGGTGGTCACAATTACGGTCCCAAAAATGAGACCGCCAGACGGTCCCATTTTTAGGACCGGAAATGTACATAAAATTCTTTCAATCGGCTCCCCAAAATTTGGATCAATTCCTTCAATACTCATACGAGGCACCTTGCTATTCCTAAGCTCAGGAGGAACATGATCGTGGACTCGCAGCATCCCAATACGGGCATGCCAGCGACGCCGAAAGCTTGCCAACCACTTTCGCTGCGTCCGGGCAGAAGCTGCAAAAATCTTCTCCATGGCACTTTTCGTTGCCGCTGGCAAATTTGTTGGCAACAGTTTCGGCCCTTGTTCCATAATCTGGCTGCGCGATGGCGCCACGCCATGCACAAAATTCTGCGCACGCAGCCAACTGCAAAGCCTGTGCTCCACAACATAACGGCAAGCAACAACATTGTCCTTCGGCGTGACATGTGCCCAAGCTGTGGGGTCTGGCCCGCGGTGTGCCATTTCTTGTTCAAATCCAGATTTCACATCATTCACTATAGCGTTCTTTGCGCCCAAATCTGGAGGCTGGAGTTGCAGCTTGCTTTGTCCCCTTCCCAGAAGGAAGTCCGCCACAATTTCCGGCTGGAAGCTTGAGAAATGGAAGACAAGCAAGGTCCTAGGAGAGTGCAAGGTCTTCTTCTGCGCAGATGACAGTCTGCGCTTCTTTTGCTGCAAGGCACGTATTTGGCGCCGCAGTTGCAAGCTACATGGATTCGGCATTGCTTCTCTAGGCAACATGAAGAATGGAATGCAAATATGTCTGCAAACAACACTTTAGGTCGTGAAAGTTGCTTGGCTTTTCTTTTGGAACCTGCATGGCCTATTTCCCACCCTACCCAGCAGCCACACTTCTTGTATACCAATGCTTCTGGCCACGGCAAAAAAGCATGCGGAATCATAACAGGTACATTCATGCTGCCATCACGAAAAAATTGCGGTAGCATCCTCATGCCTTGCGTACTCATCATGGACGGACACCAGTTTAAAACTTGCATGCCGCTTGAACTTCCGACAAAATGCGAAACCTTAGTGCAAATAATCTGCCAAAAGTAAGAAGTCGCTACAGTTGCTTAGTCCAACGTGAGTACTGGTCTGCCGCGAAATGTTGGAGGAAACTTTCGCCGCTTGGGAGCTGGACCACAAGATGAAGAGGCATCTGGGGCAGCAGGCAGCGGTTTCTCAGGCGGGCCCCAATGAATGTAAGACATGAAGTTCAGACGCATCCGATTTGGAAAAATGATCTTGGCTTCTTCCAATGTTGGGGGCGTAGTAGGCACCACAGGCACGAACTTCCAACCCAAACTTGCCCGAATCTTGTCCGACAGGTCTGCTTGCTGGTTCAAGATCCCATCTCGATGGAAGGCTTTGCTCCAATCACCAGGCAAGACTTGGTCTATGGTTTTGAAAATCACTTGCAGCCACCTCTGCGCATCCACAACACCCTCCGACGCTTCAGACTTGCTGCGTTTCCAATTTTCCATCAAAGCAGTCTTGAAAGGACCAAACACGTGTGTGTCACAAGGCTGCAACCACCGCGTCATCCGAGCAGGGACAAAAACCAAACGCAGCCCGCGCTGCCGAGCCAATTTGTAAATTGATTGGTGTATGTGTGCTTTTGCCGTGTCTACAATGAGAATGACATATCGCTCGTGGACCAAACTCCCCAACGTCTTGGCTAACAAACAAATGTATCGCCGCATTGTGGCATGGGAATTCCAGGCAGACTTTTGTCGCCACAGGTGCACCTGTGGAGGGCAAATCTTTTCAACACTGCGAAGCAAAGTTTTGGTGAAGCGGTGCTCGTTTCCGAGAAGAACTTGAGGCAGAAGTGCTTGCACTTCTGGATCACTTGCTACCGATGCCAGGTATGACACATGTCCGCGAATCTCGGACAAGGAAGCTGCATCAGAAGGCTGCTCCCGGGAATCAATCTGCAATTTCAATACCGTCCCACGCAGTCCACAGAAGTGATATGCCAGCGAGGTCTCGTCCATGTTGATGAGCAAAGGCTGCCGCCCTGAAGGCGCATCGGCCACAGCTGCATTCATCCAACGGAAAAAAGCCACGGCCTGCAAAATTGGGGTCAAAGATGGTCCCAAAAATGGGACCGCCAGGCGGTCCCAAAAATGGGTCCGCCAAAGTGGTAGGAAATGAAAACAAAAGGGTGGTCACAATTACGGTCCCAAAAATGAGACCGCCAGACGGTCCCATTTTTAGGACCGGAAATGTACATAAAATTCTTTCAATCGGCTCCCCAAAATTTGGATCAATTCCTTCAATACTCATACGAGGCACCTTGCTATTCCTAAGCTCAGGAGGAACATGATCGTGGACTCGCAGCATCCCAATACGGGCATGCCAGCGACGCCGAAAGCTTGCCAACCACTTTCGCTGCGTCCGGGCAGAAGCTGCAAAAATCTTCTCCATGGCACTTTTCGTTGCCGCTGGCAAATTTGTTGGCAACAGTTTCGGCACTTGTTCCATCATCTGGCTGCGCGATGGCGCCACGCCATGCACAAAATTCTGCGCACGCAGCCAACTGCAAAGCCTGTGCTCCACAACATAACGGCAAGCAACAACATTGTCCTTCGGCGTGACATGTGCCCAAGCTGTGGGGTCTGGCCCGCGGTGTGCCATTTCTTGTTCAAATCCAGATTTCACATCATTCACTATAGCGTTCTTTGCGCCCAAATCTGGAGGCTGGAGTTGCAGCTTGCTTTGTCCCCTTCCCAGAAGGAAGTCCGCCACAATTTCCGGCTGGAAGCTTGAGAAATGGAAGACAAGCAAGGTCCTAGGAGAGGACGACGCGTGCAAGGTCTTCTTCTGCGCAGATGACAGTCTGCGCTTCTTTTGCTGCAAGGCACGTATTTGGCGCCGCAGTTGCAAGCTACATGGATTCGGCATTGCTTCTCTAGGCAACATGAAGAATGGAATGCAAATATGTCTGCAAACAACACTTTAGGTCGTGAAAGTTGCTTGGCTTTTCTTTTGGAACCTGCATGGCCTATTTCCCACCCTACCCAGCAGCCACACTTCTTGTATACCAATGCTTCTGGCCACGGCAAAAAAGCATGCGGAATCATAACAGGTACGTTCATGCTGCCATCACGAAAAATTGCGGTAGCATCCTCATGCCTTGCGTACTCATCATGGACGGACACCAGTTTAAAACTTGCATGCCGCTTGAACTTCCGACAAAATGCGAAACCTTAGTGCAAATAATCTGCCAAAAGTAAGAAGTCGCTACAGGGGAGGCCCAAAACTCCGAAGCCAATCCAAGGAGCAGCAAACGGTACCAAAAACAGGACCCCCCACATTAGACCCAGAACCACCAGAGCAACACCAGCCCTCAGCCTGCAGCGCATTCTGCTTGCCAGCTGCCTTTGCCTTTGCTTTGGGCGGCATCACCTGCAAGCACGCCACAACAAAGCAGCGTATCACAAACCCCAGACTTCTTCCATGCGAACAGAATCGCTGATAACATGTTTGGCCCTGAAACAACAAACCCAATGGCACCCGCCCGTGCAAACGCCTGCAGCAAAAACACTTTCCGCGGTTCCCTGAGCAGTGGCTTCAGGCTGCTGTTTTCTCAACCACGCTGGACTGGGTAATCTTAACATGCAGCTTGCAAGCGAATTTCAGAGAGACACATTAGCAATCCAAACGTTTTCGCTCGGAGGACAAACAACCTGTTCCTAATTAAGCAACAAAACCACGGAAATGCACCACAACACGATTGCCAGCCTTGGAAAGCCAATCATGCGTGTCCAGCAATGACAAATTTTGCGTGGAGTAATTCAATGTCGCTACAATTGGAATTCGGAACAGATATTTCTCATATTTACATTGGCCACCAGGCGTGACACCAAACTCCAGCTGTACATTGTATTTGCCTTGAATCTTGTCCTGGTTCTCCGTCAAAAAGCTCAAATCTCGGACATCGTCTAAAATGATGCCATCGTGGATCTTCCGATTGAATTCACGCAAACCGTCAGGGAAATGCAGGAGAGGACCAACCTTGAGTTCCAACGGGCTTCGAAACAAGGAGTTGGCATATTCGGTCTTGCCAGACATAGAGGCACCCAGGAGCAACAAAACAGGATACCGCAAGGCATCCATCTCGAAAAGCTTCAGCCAAGCGGTCACCTCTGCAATTTCCGGAAACGTTTTGTAGAGTTCAGGATTGGATCTGATTCTCTTCGTGTTGCTGGCAATGAGGGCCTGAAGCTCTTGCTTTTCTTCTTCTTGCACGACAGCGTCTAAGTTGCGTTTTCGGGCTGGTACGCCATCCCTAGTCAAGTACAAGTACTCCTTGTACACCTCCGTTGTGACTTTCCGTTGCTTCCAAAGCTTCTCAGGCCATGCGCCCAAGACCTGGTAACGAAACAGCTCGTCTGTCCAGACAGGGGCATAGTTTCCGGCCACACAGAGTCCGCCACAAGACAGGCGAGCCGTGCCAATTTTGTTTGCCCAGACATAGAAAAATCCACGGTCTATGCTCATCTGCAGTTTCTTCCTGCACAAACCATCGCCACACAAGTCCGTTGGCGAGACATTTGGTTTAAGCCTTTCGAAAACAAAAGCAGAAACGGTTCTATCAACTTCGGACTTGAACTGGAGCATGACATGGGCATGGAATTTGCCTGACGCACAAGTCTCCAATGTCGTGCACCAATGGCGCACTTTCCAAGGCTGGAGGTGATTGAGGACAAAGACATTCAAGGCAAGCCATTGGGCCGGATCAGCAAACCCATTGTAAGTAAGAAGGACTGATGTGCCTCGTACCCGATACTCATTGCGCTGCGCAGGAGCTGGAACCATTGACAAAGGATGCTCCGCACTTCTGCTGGCAGCAGAGCCATCACGAGCTTTTTTCTTCGCAAGCTCCCAAGAGGCTCTAGCTTCATTCAATTGCTGTTGGTGCCGCACATCTCCGCCACGATCTGGATGAGTCTTCAATACAAGCTTCCGGAACACTTTCACAATGTCATCATCGCTGGAATCCCGTGTGCAACTCGACTGCACGTTGTAGAGCGGAGCCAAGGCATGCAATAGAGCTACAAGAGCTCGTTTGGCCACAAGCACTGCCGAGCACCCCATGACTTTGCACAAACAGGAGTTGCCACGTCAAGTCACCCTCGAACAACAAAAATGGCGGCAACAGCCTTTGGATGTGGCAAAAAACAGCACAAAAACCATGATGTCCAGCTGCTACTCCGCCTACTCCGCTACTCCCGGCAAAGTGATGCCCCTAGATCCTATAGGCAGAAAGACATTTCAGGCAACAGGTCGGAGTAAGACGAACAAGACAATTGAGATTTCCAGACGCTTTCTGCAGTCTAATTGCCATGATGTCCAGCTGCTACTCCGCCTACTCCGCTACTCCCGGCAAAGTGATGCCCCTAGATCCTATAGGCAGAAAGACATTTCAGGCAACAGGTCGGAGTAAGACGAACAAGAAAATTGAGATTTCCAGACGCTTTCTGCAGTCTAATTGCCTACTCCATCCCGTTTTAAATTAATACTATTATTGATTAGGGGGATGTACGGAATTGTCGGTGTACATGCTTCAGAGTTCACAAACGTTAGGAGTCTAGGGGGGAAAGGGGTACAGACAAAAGACTCAAGCCCGACTATCAGCACGCAGCACGCCCATTCTTGCCTGGAAGTTCCAGAAGAAGTGCGACCTTGGCGACACCGGAACCATGGGGAAAAAAATTGGCTACAATCGTGTGTCCTAGCTTTAGCTCTGCGAAACTACTTGCAATGTGGGGCAACAACGATCGTTCCTGACACGAATGGCTCCTATAATGCAACCTACTGTCTGACAAATCCGAGCTGTCCTAGTCCATCCAGTCTCATGGTCTCTCTCACATGTGACTAGCTGCTTTGGGGTCCGCACGGCGCACTCCAACAACAAATGGTCACTTGTGCTGTGGTGACTAGAGAAACGGCTGCAGCCACTAAGAGCACTCACATTGACAAGAACAGGTGCTACATTGACAAGAACAGGTCACGACATCGGCAACCCAAAAAAGCAATAAACAACTGCAAACCCAAATACACGTCATGGTGGTACAAACGGCTACTGCACAACCCCACAATTGCCAAGTCTGGTTGTGAAAGGCTTGCAAAACAGAACTGAGCTTGTTCAAATCACAACCTATCTTCTTTGAAGGTACAAGGAACTCAGACCCACCGCGAGGCAATGGAATGAAACGTTGTTGCATTGTTACACCAACAGTATGAAAACACAAAGCAGCAAAAGTCACACTGAAGCTACAAAACGCTTGACATGACATCAAAGCACAAAAGAATAACGAAACCCAACTTGTTTGGAGATGTTTGGTTTGCAAAGGGCGCGAACGCACGCAACGCGACAATGCTTGGAGGTACATAAAGTCGGTCACCGCACAAGCAACGAGTTACACGCCGAAGATAGTTGGAGTCTAGAACTCCCAGCGCAAGCGTAACGTATCCGTACGTCCTGCAACTATTCCAAGGAAGTACGGCTCCATGCCGTTATTAACCCGTTAGTGTACCGACGCACGGGTGAAACGGTGCATACGGAACTCTTCCCACCCACCCACCAATGGTTTTTGAAAGCCAACCCGTTCACACCGGTGTTTAACGTGTACCACACCCCTGGTGTTTAAGGTGAACCACACCGGTGTTTAAGGTGTACCACACCCCTGGTGTTTAAGGTGAACCACACCGGTGTTTAAGGTGTACCACACCCCTGGTGTTTAAGGTGAACCACACCGGTGTTTAAGGTGTACCACACCCCTGGTGTTTAAGGTGAACCACACCGGTGTTTAAGGTGTACCACACCCCTGGTGTTTAAGGTGAACCACACCGGTGTTTAAGGTGTACCACACCCCCGGTGTTTAAGGTGAACCACACCAGTGTTTAAGGTGTACCGCCACCACGGTGTTTAAGGTGAACCACACCGGTGTTTAAGGTGTACCACACCCCCGGTGTTTAAGGTGAACCACACCAGTGTTTAAGGTGTACCACCACCACGGTGTGTAAGGTACACCCCACCTGCAACCCTGCAAGGCCGCCTACGACCCTGAAACCTCCACCTACGACCCTTCCAGGTCACACCTGCGACCTGGAAATCTCCTTGTATAGGGAGCGCACCTACGACCCACAAACGTCCACCTATGACAATTCCAAGTCACACCTACCACCTGCATATCCCCTTGTAGGGAGCGCGCCTACACCCAACGATTCACTACCCAACGAGTGCAAATGTTCTGGTTGCTTATGTGCTGCACACAAATTCCCGCGCTTCTGCGTGAACATGGCCACACGCAAAACCACGCGTATGTTTTGAGCAACAAAACTACAAGTAGTCGCTGTACATTACACACCGTCCAGAAACAGTGACAAAATTTGCAGCATTGTAGAGATTAAGTCACTAGAGCAATTTCTTTCCGAAACTGTGAGCGACATTGCTCATCTTACAAAGAAGCTGCAAAATGACAGCTCTTTTTCCCAGCAGATTGGCCTCGAGTTACAATGGGCAAAACTTCGGCTCCATGCGTCTGCTTGCCAGCTCGAAAAATGGAGGAAGGTCGAAAAATGCTCTTTACACACATACAGTTGCTCTCACTTAGCCTCGGAGGCCGGCCCCTCCACTTCCTTTGCCTTGGATGGAAAGCGAAAGCATGAAAACGAAAATGGGGGAGACGCTGGGAATGATCTTACACAATCAAAAGAAGGCCACCCGGCCTCCTCAACTTCCTTGCTCTTTGCATCTAGGAGGAGTTGCAGATCTGCCTTTGACAACCCTTTGGCAGCCTGCCATTCATGAACATGAGGACACACAGCGTCCTGCACGTGAAAGTCCGCCCAGCACTCACGCAGAGGCAGAGAGGCGCCTTGATTAGACGGGTCCGTTTGCGGAGGGCATTCTTTTCCATCTTCTTGGCTTCGCGGGCTGCTTTCTTCGCAGCTTCATGCTTGTGCTTCAAATCTTGGAGCTGTTCACACAGCACGGCCTCACACATAACAGACTACAGTCGTCCCCAAAATCACCCCAACACAGATTTCCAAGGATAGGATGCCCACTCAAGGTGAACTGGCATGGGGGGGCATGGATCACTGGGTGATGCCAGGCTGAATGCGATGACTACCTACCTGCCTGGCTTCACCTACTCAACTGTCCACCTGACGAACTCTAAACGACATGCGTGTGGACATGCATCAGCGCCCCGTGAACTACAAGACTGCCGCACGATCTTTTTGCAAACAAACTTGTTTTAGCCGGTTCCTATTTCTGGGACCGCAAGCTGAGCTGCAAAGTGGCTTCGCTCCAGTGGGCCTCCCTAGTTGCTTAGTCCAACGTGAGTACTGGTCTGCCGCGAAATGTTGGAGGAAACTTTCGCCGCTTGGGAGCTGGACCACAAGATGAAGAGGCATCTGGGGCAGCAGGCAGCGGTTTCTCAGGCGGGCCCCAATGAATGTAAGACATGAAGTTCAGACGCATCCGATTTGGAAAAATGATCTTGGCTTCTTCCAATGTTGGGGGCGTAGTAGGCACCACAGGCACGAACTTCCAACCCAAACTTGCCCGAATCTTGTCCGACAGGTCTGCTTGCTGGTTCAAGATCCCATCTCGATGGAAGGCTTTGCTCCAATCACCAGGCAAGACTTGGTCTATGGTTTTGAAAATCACTTGCAGCCACCTCTGCGCATCCACAACACCCTCCGACGCTTCAGACTTGCTGCGTTTCCAATTTTCCATCAAAGCAGTCTTGAAAGGACCAAACACGTGTGTGTCACAAGGCTGCAACCACCGCGTCATCCGAGCAGGGACAAAAACCAAACGCAGCCCGCGCTGCCGAGCCAATTTGTAAATTGATTGGTGTATGTGTGCTTTTGCCGTGTCTACAATGAGAATGACATATCGCTCGTGGACCAAACTCCCCAACGTCTTGGCTAACAAACAAATGTATCGCCGCATTGTGGCATGGGAATTCCAGGCAGACTTTTGTCGCCACAGGTGCACCTGTGGAGGGCAAATCTTTTCAACACTGCGAAGCAAAGTTTTGGTGAAGCGGTGCTCGTTTCCGAGAAGAACTTGAGGCAGAAGTGCTTGCACTTCTGGATCACTTGCTACCGATGCCAGGTATGACACATGTCCGCGAATCTCGGACAAGGAAGCTGCATCAGAAGGCTGCTCCCGGGAATCAATCTGCAATTTCAATACCGTCCCACGCAGTCCACAGAAGTGATATGCCAGCGAGGTCTCGTCCATGTTGATGAGCAAAGGCTGCCGCCCTGAAGGCGCATCGGCCACAGCTGCATTCATCCAACGGAAAAAAGCCACGGCCTGCAAAATTGGGGTCAAAGATGGTCCCAAAAATGGGACCGCCAGGCGGTCCCAAAAATGGGTCCGCCAAAGTGGTAGGAAATGAAAACAAAAGGGTGGTCACAATTACGGTCCCAAAAATGAGACCGCCAGACGGTCCCATTTTTAGGACCGGAAATGTACATAAAATTCTTTCAATCGGCTCCCCAAAATTTGGATCAATTCCTTCAATACTCATACGAGGCACCTTGCTATTCCTAAGCTCAGGAGGAACATGATCGTGGACTCGCAGCATCCCAATACGGGCATGCCAGCGACGCCGAAAGCTTGCCAACCACTTTCGCTGCGTCCGGGCAGAAGCTGCAAAAATCTTCTCCATGGCACTTTTCGTTGCCGCTGGCAAATTTGTTGGCAACAGTTTCGGCACTTGTTCCATCATCTGGCTGCGCGATGGCGCCACGCCATGCACAAAATTCTGCGCACGCAGCCAACTGCAAAGCCTGTGCTCCACAACATAACGGCAAGCAACAACATTGTCCTTCGGCGTGACATGTGCCCAAGCTGTGGGGTCTGGCCCGCGGTGTGCCATTTCTTGTTCAAATCCAGATTTCACATCATTCACTATAGCGTTCTTTGCGCCCAAATCTGGAGGCTGGAGTTGCAGCTTGCTTTGTCCCCTTCCCAGAAGGAAGTCCGCCACAATTTCCGGCTGGAAGCTTGAGAAATGGAAGACAAGCAAGGTCCTAGGAGAGTGCAAGGTCTTCTTCTGCGCAGATGACAGTCTGCGCTTCTTTTGCTGCAAGGCACGTATTTGGCGCCGCAGTTGCAAGCTACATGGATTCGGCATTGCTTCTCTAGGCAACATGAAGAATGGAATGCAAATATGTCTGCAAACAACACTTTAGGTCGTGAAAGTTGCTTGGCTTTTCTTTTGGAACCTGCATGGCCTATTTCCCACCCTACCCAGCAGCCACACTTCTTGTATACCAATGCTTCTGGCCACGGCAAAAAAGCATGCGGAATCATAACAGGTACGTTCATGCTGCCATCACGAAAAAATTGCGGTAGCATCCTCATGCCTTGCGTACTCATCATGGACGGACACCAGTTTAAAACTTGCATGCCGCTTGAACTTCCGACAAAATGCGAAACCTTAGTGCAAATAATCTGCCAAAAGTAAGAAGTCGCTACAGTTGCTTAGTCCAACGTGAGTACTGGTCTGCCGCGAAATGTTGGAGGAAACTTTCGCCGCTTGGGAGCTGGACCACAAGATGAAGAGGCATCTGGGGCAGCAGGCAGCGGTTTCTCAGGCGGGCCCCAATGAATGTAAGACATGAAGTTCAGACGCATCCGATTTGGAAAAATGATCTTGGCTTCTTCCAATGTTGGGGGCGTAGTAGGCACCACAGGCACGAACTTCCAACCCAAACTTGCCCGAATCTTGTCCGACAGGTCTGCTTGCTGGTTCAAGATCCCATCTCGATGGAAGGCTTTGCTCCAATCACCAGGCAAGACTTGGTCTATGGTTTTGAAAATCACTTGCAGCCACCTCTGCGCATCCACAACACCCTCCGTCGCTTCAGACTTGCTGCGTTTCCAATTTTCCATCAAAGCAGTCTTGAAAGGACCAAACACGTGTGTGTCACAAGGCTGCAACCACCGCGTCATCCGAGCAGGGACAAAAACCAAACGCAGCCCGCGCTGCCGAGCCAATTTGTAAATTGATTGGTGTATGTGTGCTTTTGCCGTGTCTACAATGAGAATGACATATCGCTCGTGGACCAAACTCCCCAACGTCTTGGCTAACAAACAAATGTATCGCCGCATTGTGGCATGGGAATTCCAGGCAGACTTTTGTCGCCACAGGTGCACCTGTGGAGGGCAAATCTTTTCAACACTGCGAAGCAAAGTTTTGGTGAAGCGGTGCTCGTTTCCGAGAAGAACTTGAGGCAGAAGTGCTTGCACTTCTGGATCACTTGCTACCGATGCCAGGTATGACACATGTCCGCGAATCTCGGACAAGGAAGCTGCATCAGAAGGCTGCTCCCGGGAATCAATCTGCAATTTCAATACCGTCCCACGCAGTCCACAGAAGTGATATGCCAGCGAGGTCTCGTCCATGTTGATGAGCAAAGGCTGCCGCCCTGAAGGCGCATCGGCCACAGCTGCATTCATCCAACGGAAAAAAGCCACGGCCTGCAAAATTGGGGTCAAAGATGGTCCCAAAAATGGGACCGCCAGGCGGTCCCAAAAATGGGTCCGCCAAAGTGGTAGGAAATGAAAACAAAAGGGTGGTCACAATTACGGTCCCAAAAATGAGACCGCCAGACGGTCCCATTTTTAGGACCGGAAATGTACATAAAATTCTTTCAATCGGCTCCCCAAAATTTGGATCAATTCCTTCAATACTCATACGAGGCACCTTGCTATTCCTAAGCTCAGGAGGAACATGATCGTGGACTCGCAGCATCCCAATACGGGCATGCCAGCGACGCCGAAAGCTTGCCAACCACTTTCGCTGCGTCCGGGCAGAAGCTGCAAAAATCTTCTCCATGGCACTTTTCGTTGCCGCTGGCAAATTTGTTGGCAACAGTTTCGGCACTTGTTCCATCATCTGGCTGCGCGATGGCGCCACGCCATGCACAAAATTCTGCGCACGCAGCCAACTGCAAAGCCTGTGCTCCACAACATAACGGCAAGCAACAACATTGTCCTTCGGCGTGACATGTGCCCAAGCTGTGGGGTCTGGCCCGCGGTGTGCCATTTCTTGTTCAAATCCAGATTTCACATCATTCACTATAGCGTTCTTTGCGCCCAAATCTGGAGGCTGGAGTTGCAGCTTGCTTTGTCCCCTTCCCAGAAGGAAGTCCGCCACAATTTCCGGCTGGAAGCTTGAGAAATGGAAGACAAGCAAGGTCCTAGGAGAGTGCAAGGTCTTCTTCTGCGCAGATGACAGTCTGCGCTTCTTTTGCTGCAAGGCACGTATTTGGCGCCGCAGTTGCAAGCTACATGGATTCGGCATTGCTTCTCTAGGCAACATGAAGAATGGAATGCAAATATGTCTGCAAACAACACTTTAGGTCGTGAAAGTTGCTTGGCTTTTCTTTTGGAACCTGCATGGCCTATTTCCCACCCTACCCAGCAGCCACACTTCTTGTATACCAATGCTTCTGGCCACGGCAAAAAAGCATGCGGAATCATAACAGGTACGTTCATGCTGCCATCACGAAAAAATTGCGGTAGCATCCTCATGCCTTGCGTACTCATCATGGACGGACACCAGTTTAAAACTTGCATGCCGCTTGAACTTCCGACAAAATGCGAAACCTTAGTGCAAATAATCTGCCAAAAGTAAGAAGTCGCTACAGGGGAGGCCCAAAACTCCGAAGCCAATCCAAGGAGCAGCAAACGGTACCAAAAACAGGACCCCCCACATTAGACCCAGAACCACCAGAGCAACACCAGCCCTCAGCCTGCAGCGCATTCTGCTTGCCAGCTGCCTTTGCCTTTGCTTTGGGCGGCATCACCTGCAAGCACGCCACAACAAAGCAGCGTATCACAAACCCCAGACTTCTTCCATGCGAACAGAATCGCTGATAACATGTTTGGCCCTGAAACAACAAACCCAATGGCACCCGCCCGTGCAAACGCCTGCAGCAAAAACACTTTCCGCGGTTCCCTGAGCAGTGGCTTCAGGCTGCTGTTTTCTCAACCACGCTGGACTGGGTAATCTTAACATGCAGCTTGCAAGCGAATTTCAGAGAGACACATTAGCAATCCAAACGTTTTCGCTCGGAGGACAAACAACCTGTTCCTAATTAAGCAACAAAACCACGGAAATGCACCACAACACGATTGCCAGCCTTGGAAAGCCAATCATGCGTGTCCAGCAATGACAAATTTTGCGTGGAGTAATTCAATGTCGCTACAATTGGAATTCGGAACAGATATTTCTCATATTTACATTGGCCACCAGGCGTGACACCAAACTCCAGCTGTACATTGTATTTGCCTTGAATCTTGTCCTGGTTCTCCGTCAAAAAGCTCAAATCTCGGACATCGTCTAAAATGATGCCATCGTGGATCTTCCGATTGAATTCACGCAAACCGTCAGGGAAATGCAGGAGAGGACCAACCTTGAGTTCCAACGGGCTTCGAAACAAGGAGTTGGCATATTCGGTCTTGCCAGACATAGAGGCACCCAGGAGCAACAAAACAGGATACCGCAAGGCATCCATCTCGAAAAGCTTCAGCCAAGCGGTCACCTCTGCAATTTCCGGAAACGTTTTGTAGAGTTCAGGATTGGATCTGATTCTCTTCGTGTTGCTGGCAATGAGGGCCTGAAGCTCTTGCTTTTCTTCTTCTTGCACGACAGCGTCTAAGTTGCGTTTTCGGGCTGGTACGCCATCCCTAGTCAAGTACAAGTACTCCTTGTACACCTCCGTTGTGACTTTCCGTTGCTTCCAAAGCTTCTCAGGCCATGCGCCCAAGACCTGGTAACGAAACAGCTCGTCTGTCCAGACAGGGGCATAGTTTCCGGCCACACAGAGTCCGCCACAAGACAGGCGAGCCGTGCCAATTTTGTTTGCCCAGACATAGAAAAATCCACGGTCTATGCTCATCTGCAGTTTCTTCCTGCACAAACCATCGCCACACAAGTCCGTTGGCGAGACATTTGGTTTAAGCCTTTCGAAAACAAAAGCAGAAACGGTTCTATCAACTTCGGACTTGAACTGGAGCATGACATGGGCATGGAATTTGCCTGACGCACAAGTCTCCAATGTCGTGCACCAATGGCGCACTTTCCAAGGCTGGAGGTGATTGAGGACAAAGACATTCAAGGCAAGCCATTGGGCCGGATCAGCAAACCCATTGTAAGTAAGAAGGACTGATGTGCCTCGTACCCGATACTCATTGCGCTGCGCAGGAGCTGGAACCATTGACAAAGGATGCTCCGCACTTCTGCTGGCAGCAGAGCCATCACGAGCTTTTTTCTTCGCAAGCTCCCAAGAGGCTCTAGCTTCATTCAATTGCTGTTGGTGCCGCACATCTCCGCCACGATCTGGATGAGTCTTCAATACAAGCTTCCGGAACACTTTCACAATGTCATCATCGCTGGAATCCCGTGTGCAACTCGACTGCACGTTGTAGAGCGGAGCCAAGGCATGCAATAGAGCTACAAGAGCTCGTTTGGCCACAAGCACTGCCGAGCACCCCATGACTTTGCACAAACAGGAGTTGCCACGTCAAGTCACCCTCGAACAACAAAAATGGCGGCAACAGCCTTTGGATGTGGCAAAAAACAGCACAAAAACCATGATGTCCAGCTGCTACTCCGCCTACTCCGCTACTCCCGGCAAAGTGATGCCCCTAGATCCTATAGGCAGAAAGACATTTCAGGCAACAGGTCGGAGTAAGACGAACAAGAAAATTGAGATTTCCAGACGCTTTCTGCAGTCTAATTGCCATGATGTCCAGCTGCTACTCCGCCTACTCCGCTACTCCCGGCAAAGTGATGCCCCTAGATCCTATAGGCAGAAAGACATTTCAGGCAACAGGTCGGAGTAAGACGAACAAGAAAATTGAGATTTCCAGACGCTTTCTGCAGTCTAATTGCCTACTCCATCCCGTTTTAAATTAATACTATTATTGATTAGGGGGATGTACGGAATTGTCGGTGTACATGCTTCAGAGTTCACAAACGTTAGGAGTCTAGGGGGGAAAGGGGTACAGACAAAAGACTCAAGCCCGACTATCAGCACGCAGCACGCCCATTCTTGCCTGGAAGTTCCAGAAGAAGTGCGACCTTGGCGACACCGGAACCATGGGGAAAAAAATTGGCTACAATCGTGTGTCCTAGCTTTAGCTCTGCGAAACTACTTGCAATGTGGGGCAACAACGATCGTTCCTGACACGAATGGCTCCTATAATGCAACCTACTGTCTGACAAATCCGAGCTGTCCTAGTCCATCCAGTCTCATGGTCTCTCTCACATGTGACTAGCTGCTTTGGGGTCCGCACGGCGCACTCCAACAACAAATGGTCACTTGTGCTGTGGTGACTAGAGAAACGGCTGCAGCCACTAAGAGCACTCACATTGACAAGAACAGGTGCTACATTGACAAGAACAGGTCACGACATCGGCAACCCAAAAAAGCAATAAACAACTGCAAACCCAAATACACGTCAGGGTGGTACAAACGGCTACTGCACAACCCCACAATTGCCAAGTCTGGTTGTGAAAGGCTTGCAAAACAGAACTGAGCTTGTTCAAATCACAACCTATCTTCTTTGAAGGTACAAGGAACTCAGACCCACCGCGAGGCAATGGAATGAAACGTTGTTGCATTGTTACACCAACAGTATGAAAACACAAAGCAGCAAAAGTCACACTGAAGCTACAAAACGCTTGACATGACATCAAAGCACAAAAGAATAACGAAACCCAACTTGTTTGGAGATGTTTGGTTTGCAAAGGGCGCGAACGCACGCAACGCGACAATGCTTGGAGGTACATAAAGTCGGTCACCGCACAAGCAACGAGTTACACGCCGAAGATAGTTGGAGTCTAGAACTCCCAGCGCAAGCGTAACGTATCCGTACGTCCTGCAACTATTCCAAGGAAGTACGGCTCCATGCCGTTATTAACCCGTTAGTGTACCGACGCACGGGTGAAACGGTGCATACGGAACTCTTCCCACCCACCCACCAATGGTTTTTGAAAGCCAACCCGTTCACACCGGTGTTTAACGTGTACCACACCCCTGGTGTTTAAGGTGAACCACACCGGTGTTTAAGGTGTACCACACCCCTGGTGTTTAAGGTGTACCACACCGGTGTTTAAGGTGTACCACACCCCTGGTGTTTAAGGTGAACCACACCGGTGTTTAAGGTGTACCACACCCCTGGTGTTTAAGGTGAACCACACCGGTGTTTAAGGTGTACCACACCCCTGGTGTTTAAGGTGAACCACACCGGTGTTTAAGGTGTACCACACCCCCGGTGTTTAAGGTGAACCACACCAGTGTTTAAGGTGTACCGCCACCACGGTGTTTAAGGTGAACCACACCGGTGTTTAAGGTGTACCACACCCCTGGTGTTTAAGGTGAACCACACCAGTGTTTAAGGTGTACCACCACCACGGTGTGTAAGGTACACCCCACCTGCAACCCTGCAAGGCCGCCTACGACCCTGAAACCTCCACCTACGACCCTTCCAGATCACACCTGCGACCTGGAAATCTCCTTGTATAGGGAGCGCACCTACGACCCACAAACCTCCACCTATGACAATTCCAAGTCACACCTACCACCTGCATATCCCCTTGTAGGGAGCGCGCCTACACCCAACGATTCACTACCCAACGAGTGCAAATGTTTCTGGTTGCTTATGTGCTGCACACAAATTCCCGCGCTTCTGCGTGAACATGGCCACACGCAAAACCACGCGTATGTTTTGAGCAACAAAACTACAAGTAGTCGCTGTACATTACACACCGTCCAGAAACAGTGACAAAATTTGCAGCATTGTAGAGATTAAGTCACTAGAGCAATTTCTTTCCGAAACTGTGAGCGACATTGCTCATCTTACAAAGAAGCTGCAAAATGACAGCTCTTTTTCCCAGCAGATTGGCCTCGAGTTACAATGGGCAAAACTTCGGCTCCATGCGTCTGCTTGCCAGCTCGAAAAATGGAGGAAGGTCGAAAAATGCTCTTTACACACATACAGTTGCTCTCACTTAGCCTCGGAGGCCGGCCCCTCCACTTCCTTTGCCTTGGATGGAAAGCGAAAGCATGAAAACGAAAATGGGGGAGACGCTGGGAATGATCTTACACAATCAAAAGAAGGCCACCCGGCCTCCTCAACTTCCTTGCTCTTTGCATCTAGGAGGAGTTGCAGATCTGCCTTTGACAACCCTTTGGCAGCCTGCCATTCATGAACATGAGGACACACAGCGTCCTGCACGTGAAAGTCCGCCCAGCACTCACGCAGAGGCAGAGAGGCGCCTTGATTAGACGGGTCCGTTTGCGGAGGGCATTCTTTTCCATCTTCTTGGCTTCGCGGGCTGCTTTCTTCGCAGCTTCATGCTTGTGCTTCAAATCTTGGAGCTGTTCACACAGCACGGCCTCACACATAACAGACTACAGTCGTCCCCAAAATCACCCCAACACAGATTCCCAAGGATAGGATGCCCACTCAAGGTGAACTGGCATGGGGGGGCATGGATCACTGGGTGATGCCAGGCTGAATGCGATGACTACCTACCTGCCTGGCTTCACCTACTCAACTGTCCACCTGACGAACTCTAAACGACATGCGTGTGGACATGCATCAGCGCCCCGTGAACTACAAGACTGCCGCACGATCTTTTGCAAACAAACTTGTTTTAGCCGGTCCTATTTCTGGGACCGCAAACTGAGCTGCAAAGTGGCTTCGCTCCAGTGGGCCTCCCTAGTTGCTTAGTCCAACGTGAGTACTGGTCTGCCGCGAAATGTTGGAGGAAACTTTCGCCGCTTGGGAGCTGGACCACAAGATGAAGAGGCATCTGGGGCAGCAGGCAGCGGTTTCTCAGGCGGGCCCCAATGAATGTAAGACATGAAGTTCAGACGCATCCGATTTGGAAAAATGATCTTGGCTTCTTCCAATGTTGGGGGCGTAGTAGGCACCACAGGCACGAACTTCCAACCCAAACTTGCCCGAATCTTGTCCGACAGGTCTGCTTGCTGGTTCAAGATCCCATCTCGATGGAAGGCTTTGCTCCAATCACCAGGCAAGACTTGGTCTATGGTTTTGAAAATCACTTGCAGCCACCTCTGCGCATCCACAACACCCTCCGACGCTTCAGACTTGCTGCGTTTCCAATTTTCCATCAAAGCAGTCTTGAAAGGACCAAACACGTGTGTGTCACAAGGCTGCAACCACCGCGTCATCCGAGCAGGGACAAAAACCAAACGCAGCCCGCGCTGCCGAGCCAATTTGTAAATTGATTGGTGTATGTGTGCTTTTGCCGTGTCTACAATGAGAATGACATATCGCTCGTGGACCAAACTCCCCAACGTCTTGGCTAACAAACAAATGTATCGCCGCATTGTGGCATGGGAATTCCAGGCAGACTTTTGTCGCCACAGGTGCACCTGTGGAGGGCAAATCTTTTCAACACTGCGAAGCAAAGTTTTGGTGAAGCGGTGCTCGTTTCCGAGAAGAACTTGAGGCAGAAGTGCTTGCACTTCTGGATCACTTGCTACCGATGCCAGGTATGACACATGTCCGCGAATCTCGGACAAGGAAGCTGCATCAGAAGGCTGCTCCCGGGAATCAATCTGCAATTTCAATACCGTCCCACGCAGTCCACAGAAGTGATATGCCAGCGAGGTCTCGTCCATGTTGATGAGCAAAGGCTGCCGCCCTGAAGGCGCATCGGCCACAGCTGCATTCATCCAACGGAAAAAAGCCACGGCCTGCAAAATTGGGGTCAAAGATGGTCCCAAAAATGGGACCGCCAGGCGGTCCCAAAAATGGGTCCGCCAAAGTGGTAGGAAATGAAAACAAAAGGGTGGTCACAATTACGGTCCCAAAAATGAGACCGCCAGACGGTCCCATTTTTAGGACCGGAAATGTACATAAAATTCTTTCAATCGGCTCCCCAAAATTTGGATCAATTCCTTCAATACTCATACGAGGCACCTTGCTATTCCTAAGCTCAGGAGGAACATGATCGTGGACTCGCAGCATCCCAATACGGGCATGCCAGCGACGCCGAAAGCTTGCCAACCACTTTCGCTGCGTCCGGGCAGAAGCTGCAAAAATCTTCTCCATGGCACTTTTCGTTGCCGCTGGCAAATTTGTTGGCAACAGTTTCGGCACTTGTTCCATCATCTGGCTGCGCGATGGCGCCACGCCATGCACAAAATTCTGCGCACGCAGCCAACTGCAAAGCCTGTGCTCCACAACATAACGGCAAGCAACAACATTGTCCTTCGGCGTGACATGTGCCCAAGCTGTGGGGTCTGGCCCGCGGTGTGCCATTTCTTGTTCAAATCCAGATTTCACATCATTCACTATAGCGTTCTTTGCGCCCAAATCTGGAGGCTGGAGTTGCAGCTTGCTTTGTCCCCTTCCCAGAAGGAAGTCCGCCACAATTTCCGGCTGGAAGCTTGAGAAATGGAAGACAAGCAAGGTCCTAGGAGAGTGCAAGGTCTTCTTCTGCGCAGATGACAGTCTGCGCTTCTTTTGCTGCAAGGCACGTATTTGGCGCCGCAGTTGCAAGCTACATGGATTCGGCATTGCTTCTCTAGGCAACATGAAGAATGGAATGCAAATATGTCTGCAAACAACACTTTAGGTCGTGAAAGTTGCTTGGCTTTTCTTTTGGAACCTGCATGGCCTATTTCCCACCCTACCCAGCAGCCACACTTCTTGTATACCAATGCTTCTGGCCACGGCAAAAAAGCATGCGGAATCATAACAGGTACGTTCATGCTGCCATCACGAAAAAATTGCGGTAGCATCCTCATGCCTTGCGTACTCATCATGGACGGACACCAGTTTAAAACTTGCATGCCGCTTGAACTTCCGACAAAATGCGAAACCTTAGTGCAAATAATCTGCCAAAAGTAAGAAGTCGCTACAGGGGAGGCCCAAAACTCCGAAGCCAATCCAAGGAGCAGCAAACGGTACCAAAAACAGGACCCCCCACATTAGACCCAGAACCACCAGAGCAACACCAGCCCTCAGCCTGCAGCGCATTCTGCTTGCCAGCTGCCTTTGCCTTTGCTTTGGGCGGCATCACCTGCAAGCACGCCACAACAAAGCAGCGTATCACAAACCCCAGACTTCTTCCATGCGAACAGAATCGCTGATAACATGTTTGGCCCTGAAACAACAAACCCAATGGCACCCGCCCGTGCAAACGCCTGCAGCAAAAACACTTTCCGCGGTTCCCTGAGCAGTGGCTTCAGGCTGCTGTTTTCTCAACCACGCTGGACTGGGTAATCTTAACATGCAGCTTGCAAGCGAATTTCAGAGAGACACATTAGCAATCCAAACGTTTTCGCTCGGAGGACAAACAACCTGTTCCTAATTAAGCAACAAAACCACGGAAATGCACCACAACACGATTGCCAGCCTTGGAAAGCCAATCATGCGTGTCCAGCAATGACAAATTTTGCGTGGAGTAATTCAATGTCGCTACAATTGGAATTCGGAACAGATATTTCTCATATTTACATTGGCCACCAGGCGTGACACCAAACTCCAGCTGTACATTGTATTTGCCTTGAATCTTGTCCTGGTTCTCCGTCAAAAAGCTCAAATCTCGGACATCGTCTAAAATGATGCCATCGTGGATCTTCCGATTGAATTCACGCAAACCGTCAGGGAAATGCAGGAGAGGACCAACCTTGAGTTCCAACGGGCTTCGAAACAAGGAGTTGGCATATTCGGTCTTGCCAGACATAGAGGCACCCAGGAGCAACAAAACAGGATACCGCAAGGCATCCATCTCGAAAAGCTTCAGCCAAGCGGTCACCTCTGCAATTTCCGGAAACGTTTTGTAGAGTTCAGGATTGGATCTGATTCTCTTCGTGTTGCTGGCAATGAGGGCCTGAAGCTCTTGCTTTTCTTCTTCTTGCACGACAGCGTCTAAGTTGCGTTTTCGGGCTGGTACGCCATCCCTAGTCAAGTACAAGTACTCCTTGTACACCTCCGTTGTGACTTTCCGTTGCTTCCAAAGCTTCTCAGGCCATGCGCCCAAGACCTGGTAACGAAACAGCTCGTCTGTCCAGACAGGGGCATAGTTTCCGGCCACACAGAGTCCGCCACAAGACAGGCGAGCCGTGCCAATTTTGTTTGCCCAGACATAGAAAAATCCACGGTCTATGCTCATCTGCAGTTTCTTCCTGCACAAACCATCGCCACACAAGTCCGTTGGCGAGACATTTGGTTTAAGCCTTTCGAAAACAAAAGCAGAAACGGTTCTATCAACTTCGGACTTGAACTGGAGCATGACATGGGCATGGAATTTGCCTGACGCACAAGTCTCCAATGTCGTGCACCAATGGCGCACTTTCCAAGGCTGGAGGTGATTGAGGACAAAGACATTCAAGGCAAGCCATTGGGCCGGATCAGCAAACCCATTGTAAGTAAGAAGGACTGATGTGCCTCGTACCCGATACTCATTGCGCTGCGCAGGAGCTGGAACCATTGACAAAGGATGCTCCGCACTTCTGCTGGCAGCAGAGCCATCACGAGCTTTTTTCTTCGCAAGCTCCCAAGAGGCTCTAGCTTCATTCAATTGCTGTTGGTGCCGCACATCTCCGCCACGATCTGGATGAGTCTTCAATACAAGCTTCCGGAACACTTTCACAATGTCATCATCGCTGGAATCCCGTGTGCAACTCGACTGCACGTTGTAGAGCGGAGCCAAGGCATGCAATAGAGCTACAAGAGCTCGTTTGGCCACAAGCACTGCCGAGCACCCCATGACTTTGCACAAACAGGAGTTGCCACGTCAAGTCACCCTCGAACAACAAAAATGGCGGCAACAGCCTTTGGATGTGGCAAAAAACAGCACAAAAACCATGATGTCCAGCTGCTACTCCGCCTACTCCGCTACTCCCGGCAAAGTGATGCCCCTAGATCCTATAGGCAGAAAGACATTTCAGGCAACAGGTCGGAGTAAGACGAACAAGAAATTGAGATTTCCAGACGCTTTCTGCAGTCTAATTGCCATGATGTCCAGCTGCTACTCCGCCTACTCCGCTACTCCCGGCAAAGTGATGCCCCTAGATCCTATAGGCAGAAAGACATTTCAGGCAACAGGTCGGAGTAAGACGAACAAGACAATTGAGATTTCCAGACGCTTTCTGCAGTCTAATTGCCATGATGTCCAGCTGCTACTCCGCCTACTCCGCTACTCCCGGCAAAGTGATGCCCCTAGATCCTATAGGCAGAAAGACATTTCAGGCAACAGGTCGGAGTAAGACGAACAAGAAAATTGAGATTTCCAGACGCTTTCTGCAGTCTAATTGCCTACTCCATCCCGTTTTAAATTAATACTATTATTGATTAGGGGGATGTACGGAATTGTCGGTGTACATGCTTCAGAGTTCACAAACGTTAGGAGTCTAGGGGGGAAAGGGGTACAGACAAAAGACTCAAGCCCGACTATCAGCACGCAGCACGCCCATTCTTGCCTGGAAGTTCCAGAAGAAGTGCGACCTTGGCGACACCGGAACCATGGGGAAAAAAATTGGCTACAATCGTGTGTCCTAGCTTTAGCTCTGCGAAACTACTTGCAATGTGGGGCAACAACGATCGTTCCTGACACGAATGGCTCCTATAATGCAACCTACTGTCTGACAAATCCGAGCTGTCCTAGTCCATCCAGTCTCATGGTCTCTCTCACATGTGACTAGCTGCTTTGGGGTCCGCACGGCGCACTCCAACAACAAATGGTCACTTGTGCTGTGGTGACTAGAGAAACGGCTGCAGCCACTAAGAGCACTCACATTGACAAGAACAGGTGCTACATTGACAAGAACAGGTCACGACATCGGCAACCCAAAAAAGCAATAAACAACTGCAAACCCAAATACACGTCATGGTGGTACAAACGGCTACTGCACAACCCCACAATTGCCAAGTCTGGTTGTGAAAGGCTTGCAAAACAGAACTGAGCTTGTTCAAATCACAACCTATCTTCTTTGAAGGTACAAGGAACTCAGACCCACCGCGAGGCAATGGAATGAAACGTTGTTGCATTGTTACACCAACAGTATGAAAACACAAAGCAGCAAAAGTCACACTGAAGCTACAAAACGCTTGACATGACATCAAAGCACAAAAGAATAACGAAACCCAACTTGTTTGGAGATGTTTGGTTTGCAAAGGGCGCGAACGCACGCAACGCG
The DNA here is from genome assembly GCA_947184155.2 of Cladocopium goreaui. Classification (NCBI taxonomy): domain Eukaryota; class Dinophyceae; order Suessiales; family Symbiodiniaceae; genus Cladocopium; species Cladocopium goreaui. The sequence continues at coordinate 511,598 of CAMXCT020006623.1, read as the reverse complement.
ACAATGCTTGGAGGTACATAAAGTCGGTCACCGCACAAGCAACGAGTTACACGCCGAAGATAGTTGGAGTCTAGAACTCCCAGCGCAAGCGTAACGTATCCGTACGTCCTGCAACTATTCCAAGGAAGTACGGCTCCATGCCGTTATTAACCCGTTAGTGTACCGACGCACGGGTGAAACGGTGCATACGGAACTCTTCCCACCCACCCACCAATGGTTTTTGAAAGCCAACCCGTTCACACCGGTGTTTAACGTGTACCACACCCCTGGTGTTTAAGGTGAACCACACCGGTGTTTAAGGTGTACCACACCCCTGGTGTTTAAGGTGTACCACACCGGTGTTTAAGGTGTACCACACCCCTGGTGTTTAAGGTGAACCACACCGGTGTTTAAGGTGTACCACACCCCTGGTGTTTAAGGTGAACCACACCGGTGTTTAAGGTGTACCACACCCCTGGTGTTTAAGGTGAACCACACCGGTGTTTAAGGTGTACCACACCCCCGGTGTTTAAGGTGAACCACACCAGTGTTTAAGGTGTACCGCCACCACGGTGTTTAAGGTGAACCACACCGGTGTTTAAGGTGTACCACACCCCCGGTGTTTAAGGTGAACCACACCAGTGTTTAAGGTGTACCACCACCACGGTGTGTAAGGTACACCCCACCTGCAACCCTGCAAGGCCGCCTACGACCCTGAAACCTCCACCTACGACCCTTCCAGGTCACACCTGCGACCTGGAAATCTCCTTGTATAGGGAGCCCACCTACGACCCACAAACCTCCACCTATGACAATTCCAAGTCACACCTACCACCTGCATATCCCCTTGTAGGGAGCGCGCCTACACCCAACGATTCACTACCCAACGAGTGCAAATGTTTCTGGTTGCTTATGTGCTGCACACAAATTCCCGCGCTTCTGCGTGAACATGGCCACACGCAAAACCACGCGTATGTTTTGAGCAACAAAACTACAAGTAGTCGCTATACATTACACACCGTCCAGAAACAGTGACAAAATTTGCAGCATTGTAGAGATTAAGTCACTAGAGCAATTTCTTTCCGAAACTGTGAGCGACATTGCTCATCTTACAAAGAAGCTGCAAAATGACAGCTCTTTTTCCCAGCAGATTGGCCTCGAGTTACAATGGGCAAAACTTCGGCTCCATGCGTCTGCTTGCCAGCTCGAAAAATGGAGGAAGGTCGAAAAATGCTCTTTACACACATACAGTTGCTCTCACTTAGCCTCGGAGGCCGGCCCCTCCACTTCCTTTGCCTTGGATGGAAAGCGAAAGCATGAAAACGAAAATGGGGGAGACGCTGGGAATGATCTTACACAATCAAAAGAAGGCCACCCGGCCTCCTCAACTTCCTTGCTCTTTGCATCTAGGAGGAGTTGCAGATCTGCCTTTGACAACCCTTTGGCAGCCTGCCATTCATGAACATGAGGACGCACAGCGTCCTGCACGTGAAAGTCCGCCCAGCACTCACGCAGAGGCAGAGAGGCGCCTTGATTAGACGGGTCCGTTTGCGGAGGGCATTCTTTTCCATCTTCTTGGCTTCGCGGGCTGCTTTCTTCGCAGCTTCATGCTTGTGCTTCAAATCTTGGAGCTGTTCACACAGCACCGCCTCACACATAACAGACTACAGTCGTCCCCAAAATCATCCCGACACAGATTCCTAAGGATAGGATACCCACTCAAGGTGAACTGGCATGGGGGGGCATGGATCACTGGGTGATGCCAGGCTGAATGCGATGACTACCTACCTGCCTGGCTTCACCTACTCAACTGTCCACCTGACGAACTCTAAACGACATGCGTGTGGACATGCATCAGCGCCCCGGAACTACAAGACTGCCGCACGATCTTTTTGCAAACAAACTTGTTTTAGCCGGTCCTATTTCTGGGACCGCAAACTGAGCTGCAAAGTGGCTTCGCTCCAGTGGGCCTTCCTAGTGTCCTGAACAGTTCTGTAGTTTTTGGCTTTGCGAACCTGCACCGAGAAGAGCTACACTGCCCAAAACAGCATTGGTATTGTGGAGCTCTGCATTCAAATTCACGAATACAATGATTTGTTTAGCATTTTTCTCTGCTCTGCGAATACTGCATTGGTACTGCGGCGATGGTATTTTTGAAGCTTGTTCCTGGCCTATATCGCTTCACGCACGCCATCACTATCCACCCCTCTTGGAAGAGTTCTGGCGCTTTCCTTTCATGGTAACGACTCTGTCTATGGAGGTCTGACGAGCTGACTGAGAGAACGCTGTCTAACGAGATAATCTGAGAGAATGCTGAGAGAGGCTTAACTGCCCCTTTTTGTATGGCTCGGCACATGCAAGAGGTAATATACCTGCTCGTGCCTCCATGCTTGCTTGAAGTCTGATATTAATTCATTCAGCAAGCTTTTGCGAATAATGCAGTGGAAACCACTGCATCTTGTGGCAAATCGATTACGTGGGTGTTTTGTTTGGGCTCTGGCCCCGTTCTGCTTTTTTGGTTTGGTTTTGCTGTTTGCTTTGTTTTTCCGCTGGCAAAACGCAAGTCTGGCTGGAAGATTTGCGGGTCGTCGCTTTTGGTTTGTTGTTGTTTTTTGTGGTTGCGTGTTGGTTTGATCGATTTGCCTAATCCAATGGACTGATGTCCCTGCACAAATTTCTTTTCATGCTTACGCTCACAAGAACCGAGCCTTTAGTGCGACATCGGCCAAACTCGAGGAAAAAAAGAGCTTTCGTGGAACAGCGTGCTGCAGCCCAAGAACTTCAAGGAGCTTTGGCGCTGGCGACGCAAGACTTGGGTGGATACCAAGTTCAAATGGATGTGCGACAGCATGTTCGTCGATGCCTGCTTGGCGATGAGATCCACATCCAGGTTGCAGATACAATTCCTTGCGGCGGTGTATCTTTACTGGAACAGACTTACTTGCGTACGCTGAACGATGCAGGATGAACAGCAGCGATGCGGGAGCTGACATTGACAAGACGTCCATACAAGCGGCCTCTGTCGTGCTACACACCAGTCTACCTGCAACACTGGATTCTCTAATCTGTTCTCAGGTGAGACATTCTGGGCGATCATGTACTATATTTCACGCACTGCCGCAATGGATAATTAGTTTGCATGTTTTTGACGATGATACGGTGGCTAAGGTCACTGTATCTAAGGCAAATCTGAATGTGTTTTTTGTTTTGTTGGGCCCTGCCCCGTTCTTTGTTGCTTCGCTGTCTTGATTTGAGGCGAAACGTAAATCTGGCTGGGGGATTTGCGGGTCGTTTTTGGTTGTGGTGGTTTGTTTGTCTTTGGTTTCGTGATGATTTGCCAAGTTCTTGGACCACACGTGTCCTTGTACATTTCTGCTTTTCACTGCTTACGCAATTGTAAGGACCGAGCCTAGTGCGATCGGCCAAACCGGAGGAAAAAAAAAGAGATCCACATCCAGGGTGGAAGCTCAGTCTGGCATCGCGATGATGAATGCGATGAGCTGTACAATAGTGGGCGAGGGATTAGGATTTTCCAACCGTGCGCTGTCTGCTCACGGCAGGATTTAGTGGTTCCAGGCGAAGACGTCATGCAGTTCTTTGATGAACATGGGGTGCGTGTGGTGAATGCGCCACCGGGTATGCAGTTCACGTAAGGCTAAGAATTTCCCTCCGTGTGAAGTTGCATGCCTTGCACCTTTTCCCATGTTTCCTTTTCAACGTGCGTCAACCGATGCTATCGGCCCAGGGCGGGCGAGACCTCTACTAGCTATGCAGACCTGAAAAGGCGACTGTCGCTGTTGCATCCCAGCACTTCGTGTGGTTGGGAGCTGCTTGGGTTGGAGCTACCTAAGCTTTTGCAATTAAAAATAAACAGCCATTCCATTCACATGTACCATGAAGCGATTATTCATTTTCGTGACGGAACCCCCCTCAATAAAACTCATGATGCAACTTACTTGGGCAATAATTTGAATTACGCAGTGAACATAGCGCGTGAAGTTTCGCAACGCATCCAAGACACCAAGAGGACTTGGCTGAGACTTGATTCACTATGGAATGACCACAGCTCTAATCCCAAATGGAAGCTGTTGATCTATGACGCAGTAATCAGAAGCAAGTTGTTATACAGTTTGGAAACAGTACATCTTACGGGTACTTTACGAAAGAAACTGGATGCGTTTCAATTGCGAGGCCTCAGAAAAATCCTGCGAATGCAAACAACGTATGTAAACAGGCAGAATACCAACCAGCGAGTTTATCAAACAGCTTCGGACATCGCATTCCCATCAGGTAATGGCTGTGTCAAACCATTCACTGAACTACTTGATGAGAGAAGAATTAAACTCGCTGGGCACATCCTTCGGTCGCCAAACAGTGACCCCTTAAGGCAGGTTACATACCAACCAGACAGCGCAGAACCCGTTGAAATAGGAAAAAGACGTATTGGTAGACCTAGACAGCAATGGACTTTCAGATCAAATGAATTAATTCACAGTAAATTAAGCCATACAGATTATCGGATTATCGAGGGTTTGATGTACAAAATCATAACATTTTGACGGCTGCACTGCAACGTAGAGTTTAGCTCGGGTGTCATCTGGTGCCAAAGCACCATCTTCTATCTCACTATGTCTGCGATGCATTAGTTTCGATTTCTGCATGTTTTTGTGACACAGTGGGAAATTCCCTTTGTGTCGTGTGGCAAATCATTGGTTTTGTTTGGTGTTGGGCCTGGCTCCGTTTTGTGTTGTTTTCTTTTGATTCCCGGGCGAAACGACCGGGTCGTCTGCCGCTTTGTCGTCTTGTTCTTGTTCGTTTTACTGGGAGTCATGATGCCATAAAGAACTGTAGCAAGCATTCGGCTGGTTCGGCTGCTTTTGTTGCCGGTCGTGGAACCTTGTTGTTTCTCCTCTCTTGAGTCCTGACTCCCCTGTGTTGCGTCCGAGTAAAAATTGAAGCTGACGTTTGTGCTTTGGAGTCGAGGTTGAAACTTTGTTTTGGAATTGTGTACCATCACGGAAAATTTTAAGGGAGTTAGTTTCGCTTGCAATGTTGCTGGAATTCATTTTGGATGGGATTCTGCTGGCCCAGAATGCACTGCTGGGACGTACCCACTTGAAAGTTTCAATTTCTTCAAAAGGAGTCTTCTACCCTGTGCACCATTGACAAGCACTCGCGTTTGCCACGGCCGTTGGATCTTTCTGCAGCAATGTTTTGCAAGATGTCCAGTCTTTTTTTTTTCCTCGAGTTTGGCCGATGTCGCACTGTGGCTCGGTTCTTACATTTTGCAAGATGTCCAGTCTTCCACATTTCTTACACTTAAAGGAGCGTTTTGGAAATTAATGGAACATGTTGCATACCAATAGAGCGTGTGGATCGACCTGGCGAAAGCCAAGAGGCGACTGGCGGAAAAAAAACTTAAAGGACGTCTTGGAGTTTCCTTCTCAATGAGACTCAGTAGCTGGATAGTTTGGCTGTGCGAAGACGTCGCCTGCGCCATTCTTTAATGCGTACGAAGGCCCTTGAAGGGCCCTTGTGTTTTACCTGCTTTGTATCCTCCGCTGAGCTACCAGGGATAAAGTCCATTGCATGGCGAATGGTTCGCATGTCATGTGATGCTCCTCGTAAAGCATTCCCGGAAGGACTCTGACGAGGCTCAACCGATCCAAATTTGTACAGATTTTTTGCACCCTTAATCACGCTCGTTAGTCGTCCTCGTGACGCAGTTGGTGTCGCGTCGTTCTTGACGGTGCTGACAGACTGTCGGTGGTGGTTCGACACTCCGCTAGTCCACGAGTAAGATTGAAGTTCAGAGGACCGTGCCTCAGAGCATAAACGGTTGTCCGAACAAAAAAACTTTAGACTCCTCACTCCACACTCTACACTCCACACTTTACACTCCACACTCTACACTTTATATTCCAGACTCCGCACTCCACACTCTACACTTTGCACTCCACACTCCACACTCTACACTTTACACTCTACACTTTACACTCTACACTCCACACTCTACACTTCAGACATGATTGTCGGTTTCTAGGGTACAGTCAAGGGCTTCCATTACACTGCAGTTTGGAGGGCTTGCAGCCCCGTCGCATCCTCAACCAAGTTTTGCGCCTCAAGTGGAGCGTTCAACTGGATTGCAATCACCAGATGTTCAATGCAGTACTGTATTCCACGTAGTTTGCAATTGCAACATGCCAGGGACTATCAACGGAGGATTCTATTGATGTTGTGATGCCACTGTCAAAGCCAGGAAATTGTCAGGTCGTACATGTGTTGCGAAGTTCCTGTCGGGACCTGGATCTTCTGACATCACTAGGGTTCGACAAGCATCGAATTCACCATTGGTGATGTCATTGTGGAATTCTGTGGTTTCTTTGTATACAGCATTTTCTCCCTTGTTGGAGCAGTTGCAAGCTAGTGCGTATCGCACACAGCATTACGAGAGACTGGTCAACAATTTTGCGGCTTCAACATTGATCAAGTATTGCTCTGCACTTCAGAATTTTCATGCACTTTTGGTGGACTTGAGACTTCAATTAGAAGGGCTTACTGAAATGAACCTTGCGGACATTCTGGTGGCGGGGCACTTATCCAGACATTCGTCGGATTCAACTTCATCAGTGTCAATGATGATTAAAGCTTTGAGATGGGGATACAAACAGTTGCAGATTCAAGCTTTTGGGGTGGCCTTTGGGTCATTGCTGAACTCGTTTCAAACGAACATTCCCCATGACAGGCGTGAAAGTTTGCCTTTCAGCTTGTACATCTTATCACAATTTGAACGACATATCTTGGTGCGGGAAACTTCACAAGATGAAATTTTGATTCTGGGGGCTTTCTTGCTGCTCCTTTTCTCAGGACTGAGATTTGCGGACTTACAACGTACTGCACCTACATCTTTGCAATGGGATGGTGCTATCCTCAGAGGATTGGCCTGGCGTACCAAGACATCGTCAGCAGGAACCCCGTTCGGGGCTGTGGCAGCTGGTTTCCTGTCAATTGGGACATACAACTGGTTATATAAATTTTTGATAACCTTGGACGAGGTGTTGACAAATTATGGGTCAACGGACATTGACTTTTTGTTGCCAAGCATTGAACCCAGCGGTCTGCGTGTTCCGCTGCAGCCCATGAGCTACGCAGAGGGACTGTACTTTCTGCGCAGATTTCTGTCCCTTCCATGGAATCAAAAACCTCTATCAGTAGGAGCTTCACCGAGTTCGTATACGATCCATGGACTCAAATCAACATTGATTTCCTGGGCCACACAACTGGATTTGTCAGATGACCACAAGCGACTGCAAGGGAAGCATCAGGCTCGAAATTCATCTACAAGACTTTACAGTCGGGATGATGTTCACGGAGCGATCAAGCTACAACATTCGATTATTCAGGCAATTCATGGTGGATGGAGACCAGTTACACCACTCTCCAGGGGTGGACAAATTCCTCTGATAGAGCCGGATTTTTCATTGGAAAAATACAACAAGACGGCAGCAGATCACTCTTGGGGTTTCTTGCAATTTCATGGACAGAAATTTGCTTTGCCTGAACAAGGCCCTGCACTTCCAGCTGCAGGCATTGAGGAAGTGGAAGCTTCCTCCTCATCCGACTCAGGTGAGAGTGACAGCTCGTCCAGCTCATCGGCATCCAAGCCTTCAGCAAAGCCCACCAAGAAAACTGAGGTGGAGATGGCTGATGAGGTTGTGGGGGCTCTTCATCGCAATACATGGCATGTTATGCTTTCCCAATTTATGCGTTGTGACAAAGAAGTCATTCAGACAGCATGCGGCCGCCATTTCGAGGTGAGCAAACTTTTAGCAGTGCAGGAGTTGCAATTGAGTGGAACTCAGAGCTTGTGCGGCCATTCGGGCTGCCGCAAGGGTTGGACTTCCGTCGGGGCCTAACAGCTGTCAGTTTCAACTGCATGTGCATGATGCGTTTGAGTGGCAACAAATGTTGAAGACATTTTGTTCAGTTTCACTGCAGTGATTGCGATTCGAGCTTTCAAAAAAGAAGCTGTGGCAGCAGCGCGTGGTTTCGGTTTGGAACCCAGTTGTATTCCACATGTGTGGAGCTTCACATCATATTGGTGGTGATTGATGCGTCTTATTTGAGCAACATTTGTTGAGGTCAGACCTGCTTCAATTGATGTCATTGTTGATTTTGCATCGTTGGCGTTGATTTACCAGCATGTGCTTTCATATTTCAGCGTTTAATTTCACTTGATCATTTATCATGCGTTTACACATCCATATGGATGCAAGGGCATCCAATTGGTGTTGAGACCAGCGTCTCTTGCGTCAAGCTTTTCCAATCATTTGCCCATCTCGTGTGGACGGGCTCAGCTTGTAGGTGGGAGTTTGATCTCACCACATGCATCCCAACATCATCACAGCGTTCACAAGATGTGACATCAATATCGCTTCTTCAGTTTTGATGCAAGTTGTTTCAGGTATCAGAGCGGCTTTTCCAAACATTGTAATCGGACGAATTTAGGTGTTTGACAACATTTGGAATTCTATCAACTTTGTAATTCCAGGGTTTCTGAGCGTAGTTGGCCTGCCAGCCATGAGCTTTTTTGACATCCTGGTTGCAGCACAGGTTCCCCCACAAAAGGTGGATCAATTGTTGGATGATGGATGGACCACAGAGCATTTTGCCTTGTGTGCCACTTCACTGGAAGATTTCGATGCAGTCATGACGGACCTTTTTGACACTAGTCTGAGTCCTCTTCACAAGGCTTCTTTGCGGCTTGCATGGAAGAGATGTCAGTCATCATCCAATCAGGGCGCAGTGGCTCCCACACCAGCAATGGCCAGCCCGGAAGTGGCAGCTCAACCATTGGCTGGATCATGGTCAGAGACATTTGCACCGAAGCTCACGTCAGCGAACGTCAGCCAGATTAAGGCGGCTTTCAAGAAGAATTACCCGGCAGAAGTCCTTTTGCCGGAGAATTTGCCAAGCCTTCGACTTCTGTCTATGGTAGTCCATCAGAAGAACAAGCAAGATTTTAAATGGATTCCCTGGAAGTATAGACTCACATCAGCGAAATGTGACGAGCTGACATCGTCCAAGTCGTCAAAGATGGCTCGAGCTGAAGGTATCCAGCTCCATTCCATTTTAATGGATGAGCCCCCTGCGATGGAGATCTCGAACGGTGGGCTTGGTCTTCATGCTCTTCGACAGATGTTCGAAACATTTGCATTTGCCATGGCCATGGCGGAAGTTTGTCATCTTTCATCTCTCAAAGCCTACTACCTGAAGTTCCTGTCTTTGATGACACAGAAATTTGACGCGGACACCGGGTTGAGAGGGCCGACCATTTTGGAGGCTCAGGTGGCCGACAAGGCCCTGATGACCACAGCCATTGACCTTGTTATGGAGAGATCTTGGACGTGGGACGATGCACTATATGAAGTTACACACATTCGTGCAGATCTCACCTCGTTGCTGCAACCTAGGCCGAAATTACCTAAGCCGGCGGTTGCCCTACGTCCGGATTTTTCTTCGGGAAAGGGCCAATCACAAGGCACAAGGGTCCCGACCAGGACCATATACCAAAGGAACTTCCAAGGGAAAATCCAAAGGAAAATCCAATCGGGTGCAATGGCTCACAGAGATGGTCGTCAAGGGTGACAAGAAACAGCTGTGCATGAGATTCCAATCCGGCAAATGCACCCTCAATGACGATTGCAAGTTTCATCATGGATGTGCCTATCCAGTTGGCGACAGTGCTTGTGGAAAAAATCACGGAGCATTGGTTCACGAGAAGACTCCACACTGACTTGGTATGGATGCTTTCGATACTACAGGTGACGCCTCATTGATACAGATTTCACGTGGACAGGATCCAGTCACATCACCAGCGTTAGTTTCACAAGTTGTCCAAGACAACAGTTTGCATGAAGTGTCACATTTGCATGATAATGAGGTTGACAAGTTTGGATTCGACTCCACCGACTGTCCCAGGTGAATCCATACCGAGATCAGTACCATCAACTGCATTTCATCATCGACCGCCTCATCAATACATAATTTTTCTTGATATTTGTTGCGGGCTCCATGCCCCCTTGTCAGCAGCGGTGAGGCAGCTTTCAGGGGATATTTTGCAGTTTGATATCCTCATCCATTCAACGGATGATTTGCTGGACAACCAGTGCTACGAGAGCTTACTTCGAGTTTGTGCTTCAGGAATCGTGGCCTATGCTGGGGCATCTCCTAGCTGTTGCGAATATTCTCGTCTCAAGCTGAAACCAGGTGGACCTCCAGCTTTGAGAACTCCAGAGTTTTTGCAAGGTCGTCCTGACCTCACGAGCGCGCAGTTGTTGCGTGCCCAGGAAAGTAACATCATGTTAGAACGGTGTATAATTTGTATCAGACTGGTATCATCTTCTGGTGGCCATGGTCACCTGGAACAGCCGTCTTCGGCTATGAGCTGGCAAGAGCCAGTGGTCCAACAATACCTCCAGCAGGAGGCCTGTAGTTGCGTTTCCATTGCCGCTTGTGGTTATGGCAGAGATTGGAGCAAGACATGGATGTTAGCCTCTACATTTTCTGACATTGAGAAACTTGCGTGGTCTTGTCCCCATCCGAAGGGCACTCATCAACAAATTGCAGGCGCCCTTTCACCTGAAGGACATTTCCTTAGTAGGGATACTGCCCAGTATCCACCTTTGTTGGCTGAAAAGTTGGCAGAGCTGATTCTTCCATTGCTTACAACCAATGGCATTTCTATTGCACTTTCCCATTTGGACCAATATTTGCCAGTGAAATCCCTTGCGGATCCACCTTTTCCCAGGCAGGATGGGGGCGGTTTTGCCTCCAAAGCGGACTGGAGCGCGCAGCATTCCTATGAAGACTGCTTTAAAACTCTCAGGCAAAATTTTTTCTCCCATATCATGGATAATAGACTTGATAAAGTAATCCTTAGTCTTTTGCCACCCGATCGGAGTTTCCTCCGTTTTCGATGGAACAACTCGCGCCATTTAGAAGTTTTCTGGATGAATTCCTTATGGCCCAAGGCCATATGCCGGACTGGACCATTCCTAAAGATCAGAACATTGCCTTGTTCATTTTGCAGCGTCTATGTCAGTGCATGGAGGACCCAGACACCGAATTGTTTCCTTATCTAATCGAGGGCGTGCCATTAGGTATTAATGAAAATATTGCCCCTTCCAAGTGCTTTCCGTTGCAGCCCCCGTCAACTGAGTTTGATCCACCTTTGCTATCGGTGCATCACACCAATTGGAGTTCGGCTGAAGACGACCCTGAGACAGTTCGCGAACTGATTCCGGGTGGGTCGAACAATTTCCAGGTAATCTTGAAGATGCCCAACAATTTTTTGGCAATGGTTTAGCCATAGGTCGCCTAGGCCTGGCACTTAGCGACAGCCGTCCCCCACGTTTAGTACTTGACTCAACAGTATGCGGTGTCAATCCGCAGTGCAAAGTTCCCGAAAAAGCCCAGCTCCCTACCGCCAGGGACGTCTTAAGATCATATCCCCTTAGACAGTCAAATAAAGAATTATCCGGGGTGTCTTTTGACGCGAAGAGCGCTCACAAGCAGGTTGCTGTTTGTTTTCAGTTCCAAGGATTTTTTTTTACAAGAATTGCCCATTTGGAGCGGTAGTATCTGCCCATTTTTGGTCGCGTCTCCGAGGGGTTTACTAGCGGTTATTTCATCGATTATGCTTCCTTCCTCACGCAGCTTTCTTGTACGTTGATGACCTTCTTTGGATTCAAGAAACCACAATAATTGGACTTAGTGCTGCAGTGATAGCGATACTTTGCTTGTTGACAGGTTTACCGATTTCATGGAAAAAATGTGAGCTTGGATCATGCATTGTCTGGATTGGCTGGTCGTTCCATATCCGATCAGGTTTCGTTTCATTGCCCAAGTCCAAACGCCAGAAACTTTTGGACTTGCTGACAAAATTGCAATCCTCATCCCATTGTTCTCGCAAAACTTTGGAGAAGTTTTTAGGACTAGCCTTATGGGTTACCCAGCTATGGCCGGACATGCGTATTTGGCTGCACAATTTGTACCGAGACCTTCATTCGATTCCGGCTTCACAGTTTTCAGTAGATCCCGGTAATTGGGATCAAATCCTTGCGTGCATTTCTGATGACCTCATTTTCACATCCAAACCTCAGCATATTGCGATCCCAATTCAAGGCCATTTGGTGCAAGTGCGACACCATGCAGTGTCCACCAAGTTGGATTTGCAGAATTGTTTACTTTCCGATAAACGTATTTGGTTAAGAATTAGAGACCCTATAATTCCTCCAAAAGGAAACTGTCATCATCACCCATTCGGATTTTGCATTTGTATTCTCAATGGCTTAAAAATCTTTCTCCAGTGCGATCAATGTGGCCAAAACCTGTTTGGCAGGGATTATGCGTTGCTGATGCCTATGCAGCTGGTAGTAACGCTGGCATCGGTGGTGCCATCTTTTTGCCGTCCGGCGCATGCACTTGGTTCAGTCTTCAATTGCAGCATTCCGATTTCAAATCTCTGAGTATTCCGATCCATGAAGATTTACAAAAAGATATCGCATCCCTTGAGACATTGGCTCAAATTGCTTTGGTGTTTATCACGATTCAGCAATTTCCCGGCGCTTGCATTCCCATTAAGATTCCTACTCTTTCTGATAACACAGGCGCCGGGGCCGTGTCCAATAAATTATTTACGACCAATTTGCCATTAGCCTTGAGATCCTGGAGTAAGCTAAAAAATCGGTTTTTAAAATTAATTTCTTTTATAAAAAACTATGTTTTTTTTTTATGAAAAAATATATTTTTTTATGATGAAATTTATGATTTGTTTTTTGCCTGAAAACAGTTTATGATTTTTTATGTTTTTTTTAATGATTTTTTCGTTTTTTCTTTATATTTTTTTAATGATTTTTTTTAATGATTTTTTTTTATAAAAAAATCATTAAAAAATCATAAAAAAAATCATAAAAAATCATATTTTTCATAAAAAATCATAAATTTTCATAAAAATATCATAAAATTTCATTAAAAAAATCATTTTCAAAGAATCATAAAAAAATCATTAAAAAAACATAAAAACAAGTGAAAAAACAAAAAAAAATCATAAAAAAAATCATAAACAAAATCATAAAACAATCATAAAAAAATAAAAAAAACATAAAATTTTTTAAAGAAACATAAAAAATCATATCCATTTTTCACCATTTTTTCAAATCATATCCTAAAAATCATAAATATTCATAAAAAATCATAAAAGAAAATAATCAATAAAACAAATTTTAAGCTAATGTTTTGGATCTCAACATTAGCCTTGTTTTTGGAAAAATTATGCCTTCTCATTTCCACGTCTCATGTAGAAGTAGAAGTTAATCATATTCCAGGCAAGGACAATACTTATGCTGACGCTCTCAGTCGCTGGTCCAACTCAGGTGACCCGCCTTGCAACTTTCTTCTCAAAGACCGTATCGAACTCGAACTCTCGACCTTGTGGAAACTTGGCAGGAGGCCGAAACTTGTCCCTCCAACCGCGTGGATCCCTTGGACCTTCCCAGAGTCGTAGTTGCAGATTTTAAATCTTTCTTTTTGCATATTGCTGGATAATACCACTTGTTTTGAGGGGGTGTTTTGGCGGTCTTATCCATTCAAGTTGTCAATAGTTGTTTGAGGGGAGTTGAGATCCATTGACAACATTGTTTGGATCAAATGGTCAGATCTTCGCGTGACAAATTATCCAGCAATGCAAAAAGAGAATATTGAATAAGCGCGAGTGACTTCGTGGGGATTGAAGTTGTCGGGTTTGGAACGTTTTGTAAAATGATTTTGGCGTTTATATATATATATATACATGTTTGTGCGTTTGCGTTTTATCTTTTGGTTATATCTCTTGTATGTGATATAACTAGTTATGTAATGAATGTCCACCTTGAACTATTACTGTACTCGTTCAGTGTTGTTTGTAGGGGGCATTTCATGAAATATATTGACCACTACATTTTGGCTCAAGGTGGCATTCATAACATAACTGCGTTTGCTGTTGCTTTCAACATTTTTTTTCCCTTCCACCACACCTCTTTTGGGATGTCACTCTTAGTGATGCCCATTTGTATGAAATTTCTGTATCATCATCAGATGATGTTCGATGCAGTGTACAGCATTTCCTATTGTAGTGCAGTTCTTTCATCCGGCTTTCAGATTCCGAGCATTCGAGACCTTACAAGTGACACTCCGTAGTGTCTTCCGTCCGACTTTGACATCCGAACCTCCAGACCAGAGCATCCGTTGCATTCGCCGTAGCAACCTTCAGTATCGAATTCATGAATTCACGAATTTCAATTGCGTGTGCCCCTGTATGTCGGAGACATTCGAGGGGAGTTGAGATCCATTAACAACATTGTTTGGATCAAATGGTCAGATCTTCGCGTGACAAATTATCCAGCAATGCAAAAAGAGAATATTGAATTACTTTACTTCGTGTGATCCCCACCATGACATTTATACATTTTGTTACTGGCAAATCTTCTGGCATTCTATCTGACATATTTTCTGGCATTCGATCTGGCATTCTATCTGGCATATCTTCTGGCATTCTTCCTGGCATATCTTCTGGCAGATGTTCTGGCATATCTTCTGGCAGATGTTCTGGCATATCTTCTGGCATATCTTCTGGCATATGTTCTGGCATATCTTCTGACATTCCATCTGGCATTCTATCTGGCATATCTTCTGGCATATTATCTGGCAAATCTTCTGGCATTCCATCTGGCACTCTATCTAGCATATCTTCTGGCATATTATCTGGCAAATCTGCTGGCATTCTATCTGGCAAACATTCTAGCACTTTATCTGGCATATCTTCTGGCATTCTAGCTGACATTCTATCTGGCATTCTATCTGGCATACCTTCTGGCATTCTATCTGGCATATCTTCTAACATTCTATCTGGCATATCTTCTGGCACTCTATGTGGCATATCTTTTGGCGTGGATACTCGCGGTTGAGGTCCGGCAGGGAACACTGGGCGTGGATGGTCGTGGTTGAGGTCCGGCAGGGAACACTGGGCGGGGATACTCGCGGTTGAGGTCCGGCAGGGAACACTGGGCGTGGATGGTCGTGGTTGAGGTCCGGCAGGGAACACTGGGCGGGGATGGTCGTGGTTGAGGTCCGGCAGGGAACACTGGGCGGGGATACCCGCGGTTGAGGTCCGGCAGGGAACACTGGCGGTGATGGTCGTGGTTGAGGTCCGGCAGGGAACACTGGGCGTGGATGGTCGTGGTTGAGGTCCGACAGAGACCACTGTGCGTCGAGGGTCGCGGTTGAGCAGGAGGAGGAGGGGAGGAGAGGAGGAGAGGAGGAGACGAGGAGAGGAGAGGAGGAGAAGGCAACTGACATAAAATCTAACAACCCTCACCTGGCAGGTGGGGAATAAGCGCGAGTGACTTCGTGGGGATTGAAGTTGTCGGGTTTGGAACGTTTTGTAAAATGATTTTAGCGTTTATATATATATATATACACATGTTTGTGCGTTTGCGTTTTATCTTTTGGTTATATCTCTTGTATGTGATATAACTAGTTATGTAATGAATGTCCACCTTGAACACACTCCTCACTCCACACTTTAAACTCCACACTCCACACTTTACACTCCACACTATACACTTTACACTCTACCCTTTACACTCGACACTCTACACTCCACACTTTACATTTTACACTCCACACTCTACACTTTACACTTCGCACTTTACACTCCTCACTCCACAGTTTGCACTCCACACTCCACACTCCACACTTTACACTCCACACTTTTACACGCTACACTTTACACTCTACACTCTACACTCCACACTTTACTCTTTACACTCCACGCTTTCCACTTTACACTCCTCACTCCACACTTTACACTCCACACTTTACACTCCACACCCCACACTCTACACCCCACACTTTGCCCACTGACACTTTACCCACTGACACTTTACCCACTGACACTTTACACTCCACACTTTGCACTCCACACTTTGCACTCCACACTTTGCACTCCACACTTTGCACTCCACACTTTGCACTCCACACTTTGCACTCCACTCTCCACACTCCTCACTCCATACACTCCACACAGTCCACACAGTCCACACACTACACTCCACACTCCACACTCCACACACTCCACACTCCACACTCCACACTTTACACTCCACACTTTACACTCCACACTCCTTACTTTACGCTCCGCACTCCACACTCCACACTCTACACTTTTTACTGCACACTACATACTCTACACTTTACACTCCACACTCTACACTTTACACTCTACACTTTTCACTCTACACTCCACACTCCACACTCTACACTTTACACACTACACTTTCCACTCCACACTGCGGACTGGTAACAGGGGAAATGTGTACAAGACTGTTCAAATAAACTATTGCACTGGGTGACTGCATATCCATATGTTTCGACACCTGTACCATTAACATACGTGCGAGCATTCGGGTTCGTGGGCTGCATTTTGTCTAAATAAATATATAGAGATATTATATATATGTACAGGTTGGTCTTGCTTTTCTGGTTATGTGTTATATCTACTTGTATGAGATACAACTAACTGTAATGAATGTCACCTTGAACACTGCGGAGTTAGCCAAGAAGACTGAGAATGTTGGTGACTGTTGCATGATGTCCATATGTGAGTGGGGACATGCAAGGTTGGAATTTGAGGAGCACATCGAATATTTTGACTCTCAAGAACACATGGATAATGTTGGCGAGTTTCAGATGTTGACTGATAGTCTCTCTTGTGACCACAACATTTTCATGGTTGCACCATCTGACAATGACGCACACAAGCCACTTCTTGTTCATTTCAAGATGGGATGGAAGAAGAAACATGCCTATGTACTTCCAACAAAGAAGATTCAACCGAAGGAAAGGAGGAAAAATATTCGGAAGCAGAACAAGCGCAAGGGTTTTGGTGATGGTCCTTTATTGGACTCGTCATGGGACAACTGGGATGGCAGGCTAACGTGGGCACAGGACTCCAACACTGGTTTTGGTGGCTCCCCACCTTCGTCGGCAAGGCAATGGAGACCGAAGAACGGATGAGCGTATACTTCTGAAAGGAGAAGATCACACAAAATGATTTTTCTCTGTACAGTTTGTCTCAGAGTTGATTTTTTTTTGCACAATAAGGTATATACTCTTGCAACGAGGAGATAATACCATTCCGGTGTACAGAACTTCGTCTTTTTCCATGCTGATATATACTCTTTAACGGAGAGGTAATACCACATTTGTCTCCACATATTTTCCACTGAGCAAATAAATTTTGCTGAGAACAAACTTTTTACCAACTCCGAATTTTGTCCATTGTCCACTTGAATGAGTGACTTTGGAAACCCGAATTTTCATCCGTGTATTTCGTGAATTGGTCACTTGCTTTTCGTCTGACCCGAATTTCTGAATCTTGCATCCGAATAGACACTTTTCACCGATAGAGCATTTTGCCGTGATCCACCGTGCATTGCGCACCATGGTGTGGAAAATAATTCGCAAGGAAATGTTTTTCACTTCGACATGTCTTTAGGACATTTGTCACAGATGATTTCGTTCGCACTTCGTCATTTTGTACAGATTCCACTGCGCACTTTCCGCTAGTTTTGCTGATTAGCCAACGTGTAACCTAGTTTACTGGCTAGAACTCTGAATCGCAATTGGGCACGACAAGGCGTAGTGCTCAACTCATTGCCTTTGAATTTGTGCCTGTGTTTTTGTTTTTGACTGAACCTTACCAGGGCATAGCATGAGTACTGAGCACAGTTTATATACACTGTCAAGGCTCAAGAGGGATATATAGAGGTATAGTTTGTACCGTAGGCGCTGCACTGACTGGCTTTTGGCCGACAGAAGAAAACCAGTGCTTGCAGCCTGGGAAGACGCTCTAGCTGATCCTATCACGACGCTATTGCCCTTCTTCAGCCCTCCCCCCAATCCCCCCTCCCGTTTCTTTTCTATTTAAACTCAAACTTGCACACTCTTCAACACAGTAGTTTAATGTATACACTATACACATATGGTTGTTTATATACACAGCTTTCATCCCAAAATAAACTGTAAATAATCATGTGCATGCATATGCGCGCACATAATTATAGTTATTTGTATGTACATGTTGTATCTCTAAATAACCCCTAATCCAACCCTGAACACACCCTAAACAGACCCTAAACCAGACCTAAAGAAACCTTAAACCAACCCTAAAAAGACCCTAAACAAATCTAGGATAAACCAGAAACCAACCCTAAATAAACCGTAAACCAAACTCTGCAAATATATTGGATACGCTTGTAAATACACTGATCTACATATGCATATAGTCATGATTAGTCATGCATGTATACATCTATATATACATCTACAATTTATAGTTTGCACATCGTGTATTTCCAAAAATCAATGAAAATTTCGGAAAAACAATGAAAACAATGTAAACGTCAATGAAAACTTTGGAACAATCAATGAACACCCGTAAAAAAATGAATGAACACCATACAAAAGTGCAAGCAAAACATAAAAACATTGGAGAATATGATTGAAAATGGAAGAAAACCATGGAACAATCGACGAAAACCATAGAGCAATTGAAGAAAACCATGGAAAAATTGAAGAATCCTCGGGAAAAATTGAAGAAAACCATGGAAAAATCCATGAAAATAATGGAAAAATCGATGAAAACTATGGAGAACTCGATAAACACCATGGAAAAAATCATGAAACCAGTGAAAAAAATGATGAACAGTGCGAAGGAGAGATTTTAGCTACAAAATGCAGCACATGAGAGATTTAGCTGCAAAAACCAAGGAGGGAACCTGGACGACCAAAACACAAAAACAAAAAAACATTGAAAAAATGCCAACTCAGTTCCGCGCCCAAGTAAAGAAAACCAACCAATGGCTGTGGTTTTGTTCGTGACATGTGGCCCAGTTGAAAGTGATAGCAACACGCTGTTAGATTTTATGTGGTTTTTAAAATGATTTTTCAAACAATTTGCATTTTTGTCAATGTGTTGTGGAGTGATACTTTTCATTGCTTAGATGTGTTGCCAGCTTGCAAACGATGAAATTTACGAACACTTTCATTCGCTGGATCTGCGACTGTTCCCAGTTTCACGAGTTTGGAGAACAACATCAGTATCAATCAACACACAACAAACCATTCAAATGTATTCGTTTTCAAACCCAATGCTATCATAGATTGAAATGCGATAAACAACAGTGATTTTGCTAAGTCCACAAATATGTTGAAAATTGACAACATTTTGAGCAACCACTTGTCATTGGCGGGGTCGCTTCGTCGCTTCGCTTCGCAGAACCTCCTTGCGGTCCCGGATGTCGCTCTTGGGCCATGCCTTGGCCAAAGCCGAGTGCTGGTAGTGGTGCTCAATTGGTGAAGGAACTTCGGAATCGTCAGGTCGGGAAACAAAATCGATAGTAACGATAACATGATATCAATGATAGATGTCAAATCAGGTCAAATCAGGTGAAATCATGTCAAACCATGTCAAATTATGTCAAAACATGTCAAACATGTTAAATGTAATGTTGAGATCCGCCGTACATATGTTTTCAAGGGATGGATTTGTCTACCGTTCTTGTACAATTTTCAATTGCGTCATGTTCCTTGTACTTTGCGTCCCAGCACCCTTTCATGTCGAACAACTGTAATTTTGATTGCATGTTTTCTGTGCTGGCCAAACAGGCTCCTACAGTCGGTCCCAGGAAAGCAAAATTCCGGTTCCAGTTTTGTTGCACATTTTATTTTTTGGACTTCATGGTTACAAATTGATTGCTTCGAGTCTGGTATTGCATTGCTAATTGCCATGTCCCCTTTTGTTGCGAAACTTTGTGTCATTCTTGTCGTAGTCTAACTCGCATATCCTGAAAACATTTGAAACCCTTTTCCTGAATTCCCTGGGGTCTCTCCCCTCATATTGCAGCTTCTGCTTTTGTACATTCCTGTCAGGTTAATCTCTCGAGACCTGAAGTTGAAGGATTGCTTACAGCACTCAGCCGAGCTCAGCAAGGTAATCTTACCTGCAATTACCAATGTGTTGTAAAAAAATTGAGGGGATTCCTAACTGATTCTTATGTATTCAGCTGACCAAAGTCTAAGTAGTCTTCATCCTCCAATCCACTGCACCAGGCTTGGCGAATTTGGAGAGCCATGAAGCGCAAGAAGTGGGCAGTGCCTTCGAAGACATCGAGCATTTGTTGCAGCAAGCAAGTGCTCGGAGTAGGTCCAAACCAATGAACGAGTTGGTGGATCTGAGCGATTTGTCAAACCTCCGAGAGCAAGCGTTGGAAGCGTTCCGCAGCCAAGAAAAAATGTCCTTGAACGAGGCCTTAGAACAGGGAGCTGTGACTTGTCGACGCAGGGCCTGCAAACGGCGCCATGACAACACGATCTCCGGAGTGTTGGGTTTGGGCTTTTGTAGTTCACAATGCGCTTCAAGAGAAAATGAGAAGCAGCAGAAATTGCTGGACAAGTACACAGATGAAGATGGTATGCTTCATGCAGAGGGTCTGTGCGAACTGGATCTTGCCTGGGTCACGCAGTATGGCATGGGTATGGTGGGTGGCATGCCTAGATTGCGGCTGCTAGTCTTTAACGAAGACATTGCATTTCGTCTTGCTTGTGAAC
The DNA here is from genome assembly GCA_947184155.2 of Cladocopium goreaui. NCBI lineage: Eukaryota > Dinophyceae > Suessiales > Symbiodiniaceae > Cladocopium > Cladocopium goreaui. Next base: position 490,910 of record CAMXCT020006623.1, on the reverse strand, counting down.
ATTGTGCCCGTCAAGTTGAAGAAGCAGCAGGGCCTGCTTTAGAGGGGGTGAGAAGTTTTTTCCGAAGTGAGCAAGAGAGGCAGGGCCTGATCTCCTGGACCAAACTTTGAGAATGAGCGTATAATAGCATATATATATACAATATGTGTATATATGTATGTATACGTATATATATATACATACATATCAGGTATATTACACATATGTAATTAACATATATATATATATGTATGTAATGTATGTATGTATGTCTGTCTGTCTGTATGTATGTATGTATGTATGTATGTATGTATATGTGTGTATGTGTATGTGTATGTATCTGTATATGTATAGGTATGGTTATGTGTATATGTTTATGTATATGATATGTATATGTATATGTATAATGTATAATGTATAATGTATAATGTATAATGTATAATGTATAATGTATAATGTACCATGTATAATGTATAATGTATAATGTATAATTTATACATATATGTATATATGTATGTATGTAATGTAATGTAATGTAATGTAATGTAATGTATTAATGTAATGTATGTATTAATGTAATGTAATGTAATGTAATGCAATGCAATGTAATGTAATGCAATGTAATGCAATGCAATGTAATGTAATGTAATGCAATGTAATGTAATGCAATGTAATGCAATGTAATGTAATGTAATGCAATGTAATGTAATGTAATGTAATGTATGTAATGTATGTAATGTATGTAATGTATGTAATGTATGTAATGTATGTAATGTATGTAATGTATGTAATGTATGTAATGGATGTATGCATGTATGCATGTATGCATGTATGCATGTATGCATGTATGCATGTATGCATGTATGTAATGGTATGCAATGGTATGCAATGGTATGTAATGTTATGTAATGGTATGTAATGGTATGTAATGGTATGTAATGGTATGTAATGGTATGTAATGGTATGTAATGGTATGTAATGGTATGTAATGGTATGTAATGGTATGTAATGGTATGTTATGGTATGTTATGGTATGTTATGGTATGTTATGGTATGTTATGGTATGTTATGGTATGTTATGGTATGTTATGGTATGTTATGGTATGTTATGGTATGTTATGGTATGTTATGGTATGTTATGGTATGTTATGGTATGTAATGGTATGTAATGGTATGTAATGGTATGTAATGGTATGTAATGGTATGTAATGGTATGTAATGGTATGTAATGGTATGTAATGGTATGTAATGGTATGTAATGGTATGTAATGGTATGTAATGGTATGTATTGGTATGTAATGGTATGTAATGGTATGTAATGGTATGTAATGGTATGTAATGGTATGTAATGGTATGTAATGGTATGTAATGGTATGTAATGGTATGTAATGGTATGTAATGGTATGTAATGGTATGTTATGGTATGTTATGGTATGTTATGGTATGTTATGGTATGTTATGGTATGTTATGGTATGTTATGGTATGTTATGGTATGTTATGGTATGTTATGGTATGTTATGGTATGTTATGGTATGTAATGGTATGTTATGGTATGTTATGGTATGTAATGGTATGTTATGGTATGTTATGGTATGTTATGGTATGTAATGGTATGTAATGGTATGTAATGGTATGTAATGGTATGTAATGGTATGTAATGGTATGTAATGGTATGTAATGGTAATGTTTAGGTATGTTATGGTATGTTATGGTATGTTATGGTATGTTATGGGTATGTTATGGTATGTTATGGTATGTTTATGGTATGTTAATGGTAGTTATGGTTATGTTTATGGTATGTTTATGGTATGTTATGGTATGTTATGGTATGTTATGTTGTTATGGTATGTTATCGCATGATTATGGCATGTTATGGCAATGTTATGGAATGTTTATGGTATGTAATGGTATGTTATGGTATGTTATGGTATGTTATGGTATGTTATGGTATGTTATGGTATGTTATGGTATGTTATGGTATGTTATGGTATGTTATGGTATGTTATGGTATGTTATGGTATGTTATGGTATGTTATGGTATGTTATGGTATGTTATGGTATGTTCTGGTATGTTCTGGTATGTTCTGGTATGTTCTGGTATGTTCTGGTATGTTCTGGTATGTTCTGGTATGTTCTGGTATGTTCTGGTATGTTCTGGTATGTTCTGGTATGTTCTGGTATGTTCTGGTATGTTCTGGTATGTTCTGGTATGTTATGGTATGTTATGGTATGTTATGGTATGTTATGGTATGTTATGGTATGTTATGGTATGTTATGGTATGTTATGGTATGTTATGGTATGTTATGGTATGTTATGGTATGTTCTGGTATGTTCTGGTATGTTATGGTATGTTATGGTATGTTATGGTATGTTATGGTATGTTATGGTATGTTATGGTATGTTATGGTATGTTATGGTATGTTATGGTATGTTATGGTATGTTATGGTATGTTATGGTATGTTATGGTATGTTATGGTATGTTATGGTATGTTATGGCATGTTATGGCATGTTATGGTATGTTATGGCATGTTATGGTATGTTATGGCATGTTATGGCATGTTATGGCATGTTATGGTATGTAATGGTATGTAATGGTATGTTATGGTATGTAATGGTATGTAATGGTATGTAATGGTATGTAATGGTATGTAATGGTATGTAATGGTATGTAATGGTATGTAATGGTATGTAATGGTATGTAATGGCAGGTAATGGTATGTAATGGTATGTAATGGTATGTAATGGTATGTAATGGTATGTAATGGTATGTAATGGTATGTAATGGTATGTAATGGTATGTAATGGTATGTAATGTTATGTAATGTATGTAATGCATGTTATGCATGTTATGCATGTTATGCATGTTATGCATGTTATGCATGTTATGCATGTTATGCATGTTATGCATGTTATGCATGTTATGCATGTTATGCATGTTATGCATGTTATGCATGTTATGTATGTTATGTATGTTATGTATGTTATGTATGTTATGTATGTATGTATGAATGAGTGAATGAATGAATGAATGTAATGTAATGTAATGTAATGTAATGTAATGTAATGTAATGTAATGTAATGTAATGTATGAATGAATGAATGAATGTAATGTATGAATGTAATGTATGTATGTAATGTAATGTAATGTAATGTAATGTAATGTAATGTAATGTATGGTAATGTAATGTAATGTATATTATATGTATGTATATGAAATGTATATATATATATATTCATATTATGTATATGTATATGTATATGTATATTTATATGCATATGTATATGTATATGTAATGTAATATAATATAATATAATACAATATCATATCATATAATATAATACAATATAATATGATATAATATCATATAATATAATATGATGTAATATGATATAATATAATATAATATAATACAATGCAATACATAATATAATATAATATGATATAATATAATATAGTACAATATAATATAATATAATACAATGCAATACATAATATAATATATAATATAATATATAATATAATATATAATAGAATATATAATATAATATATAATCTAATATGCGAATAGAGTGTAAGCTACGGACCAATGTACAATATCACATAATTAATCACTCTAAGATCCACAGCCAAAGGGTATGACAATCGCCCTTTTGGCTCAAGACCCACTGCAGTAACAGAGCAAAGAGTTGCCATGCGGAAGCTGCTGCCCGCGTAACGTCGTCACTGGAATATTCACTTCAAGAACAACTATTAGAACATAATCGGACAAACAATCCCCGATTCGCAGGTTATCAGCCGTAGGACTCCTACGGAGCCTACGAGCGGGGAGCCGCGGGTCTTACAGATGACTGAACAGGATAGCAGCGATAATGCATTTTCTTTCTCTGGACATGCCGTTGCACCAGCTGCCGGCACGCAGTCAAATTCTTCACAGAGTATCGACACTGGTGGAAGCGATGCCTCAGAACTGAGAACAAGCCTACCCAGGCGACCTCTGGTTGCTCCTAGAGGGAGACAAATTTCGACAATGCAAGCAATTGAAGATAGGGACAGCACACCTGGAAAGAGAAGATCATCTGCACGACAATTGTCGCCTCCGATGACTCCAAGGACCAAGGCAAAGACTACGTCGTCGAATCCGCCTTCACCGATTCAGGACGCTACACCATCAGGGACGGGATCTTATCAGCAAGTGAACGCCCCATCAAGTGGTAGCGACATCTTCACTGCCTATCAGAGCGAATTAGCTGAATACAAAACATCATTGGAAAAGGCTACTGAAGAAGAATCCGTACTTCAGGCAAGATTAACTGAGACGACAGCTTATGCCTATCAACAATTTAATTTCCTGGAAAGCACCACTCATCAAGAGATGATGTCGATGACCGAACAACTCCAGATGCTGAACTTCGAATTACAGGCTGCACAACAAGAAGATGAAGGTGCGACCTACAGGATCGAAGAGTTGGAAAGGTATCAGACTATGTCGAATGAAGCTGCATCTCATTTGGAATTCAAATATTCACGACTACGTTCGGAATTCGATGAACAAATGGGACAAGCGAGCGCAATTATGGTACATGTGGGCGCTGATGCGAATGCTCACATTAATCAACTCAGACTGGAACTGGAGAACGCAGAGATGAATGCCAAGCAAGAAGCTCTAGCAGTCGGCTATGCTAATGACCAAACATGTGCTTTGCAGATCGAGATGCTCGAGGTTGCCAATCAGAACCAGACGATGAAGCACACCATGGCCATGAATGTCAGGCGACTGGAAACTGAGTTAGATGCTGCTGACATGAAGAGGGACGAGATCATGAAGGAGTTCCGTAGTAACATAAGATATGAACATGACCGTTATGCAGAATGTGAACATCACTTAGCTTTGGAAGAATCTCAGCTTCGATTACAGGTGATCCACAGTGAGAACTTACAATCTCGACTAGCGATTTCTGAGAACAGGGTTTCTGAAGAATCTCTAGCTGAATCAGGTGGCATGCGGGACATGAGGATCATGGGACTACGTTCTGAACTACACATGAAACAAAGTCTTTTAGATCGAATGCAACAGCAACTGACTGAATCGAAGAATCAGTATCATGAACTTTCCTGTCAACAAGCCAGAAGATCTTCACCGAGCAGATCACCGCATGGAGGACCTCTATACGAGATGTACATGCAAGCCGTGCGTGAACGTGACAGCTTGAAAGAATCCAAGGCCGAAGTTGACAAATTGTACTTGCAGAATAGATCTGAACTCATTGACACTGAGGACCTGCTCAAAGTCTTCCAGCGAAACTTTGATGAAACTGGTAAGAAATATCAAGATGCTCTGAACAAGATCGATCACATGAGCAACAATCCGAATGTGACGAGTACCTTGTTTGACAGTTTGCACAATGAAATCAATGACAGGGACACAACTATTGCTCGCCTTCATACTGAACTTGAAGCCCAAAAGGACTCTCTTGAGCGTGCTCACAGGGATGCAGGTAAGTCCATCAAGATGTTGAACGACAGAAGACTCGTGATCAAAGGTGCGACTGACTATTCCATTCCTGAAAGCCATTTGACCGAGATGCATCAATTGGCCAATGAGCGTTACGCTGAGGTAGAAGAAATGTCGAGCACCATTGCTGCCCTGAAGTTGGAAAACCAAGCTCATTCTTCTTCATCAATGAATAGACCGACTACATTACATGGGTACCCCAGTAATGCCATGCCTCGGAATGAATGTGAAGAGAAGTGTGCCAAACTGAAAGCAGAGTTGGACGAGATGAAGCAAGAGAGGAACGCTGAAGTTCGAAATCTTCAAGATGAGTTGAAGAAGATGGAAGATCGTAAAGATTACTATAAGAACAATTTCTCTCAAGCTGAAGATCGTGCCAATGATGAAGAGCAGGAATACCGAGCAGAAGCTGAAGCCTTCGAGAAGCTCAGGAACGAGTACAACACAAATGTCAAGGAGTTGGAGAACCTTGAAAGGGATAGATCCAAGTCATCTGTATCTCTAAGAGAAGCCGAAAAGATCAGTCTCCAACCCTGGCCTAAGACCACTGAACTTTCATCCTGGAAGGGAAGTGTCGTTCATGAAGTTTGCGTTGCAAGTGGAGATCGAAACTATGAAGATTGGAAGGCGTGGTTAGCTCCGTGTCTTGCAGATCAACCTGACTTGGAGGCGCTGGCCAAAGCTCCTGATGTGAGATTCCAATCCATTGATGCCAAGCTCTCCAATGCCTTGAGGAAAGTCATTGACAATGCTGGGGACAAGTCCATGCAAGTGAAGTATGACATGTCCATGAAGAACCAATTGTATGGGAGAAGTGGGGACTTCATCAAGGGACGAGAACTATTTGCAATGATATTGATTAGCTTCAAGCCACCTGACCACACTGAAGTTCTCTACAATGCCCATCATTTGTATATGTTCAACTACTATGGAGATGACCAACTTGAGGCCTTCTACAACAAGTGGCTTGACATCGTATACAATATGAAACATGATGATCTGCCTTCCAACAATTCCCTGCGTGACACATTGTTCCGGAAGATTGAACATTCAAAACTTATGGCCTTCGATATCAACCGATACAAAACCTTTGATGAAGGGCATCCTGAGAAGACCTATGCTTACCTAACTGGTATGATCAAGGGATACATAGCACGAGGGAAGCAAGAACGACTGTTGAAAGATAGAGAACGTGCAGTGAAACTGTCATTGTCCTCTAACAAGACGACACCTGCCTTAGAAGATGCAGACAAGCCTGCCGCTCCCGTCAAGACCAAGAAGGAGAATGAAGCGGCCGCATCGTCTACAGGTGATCCTCCCAAACGTCCTAAGGCGAAAGCGAAGAGTGAAGCTGCATCGGTACTTCCTACACCTTCTCCGAAATCCCATGCCGACAAGAACAACAAGAAAGGCAAAGGTGGGAAGGGAAGATCATCTTCACCCGTTGACAAGAAGAAGATTTTCTGTAACTACTTCTTCAATAAAGGAGGATGCAACAAAGGTGACAAATGTCTTTACAGTCATTCTCAGAAGGTCTATGATGCCAAGATGAAAGGTAAGAAAGGCAGAAGCGGAAGTAGAGATTCATCAAGAGGGAAAGGTAGAGGAAGTTCATCTTCAGCTGGACCCAAGAAGAAGGTATGTTGGAATTGGCAAGAAGGTACCTGCAAGTTCGGAAACAAATGTAAATTCCTACATGCAGATAAATCGCCCTCAGCATCCTCAGAGAGAACCAGCAAGAAGACACCAAAGAAGAAGGCGACTCCCATTACCATTGATTCCTTCTTTGATAGCGACAATGAAGATTCTATGGATTATACCTCACCGAGGATAGCCAGTGCAAAGGAGTCTTCTGATGATCGCAGGATCTCATTTGATCTGGAACCTGAGGTGCACGAGATCGCCATTGATGACTACCAGGAGGGACTACCCAAACGTATGTATCGTGACCCCAACAAGCAATATGTTTTCTGGAAAGTCGATGATTTGACCGACGATCAGTCCAAGTCCGACAACACCCTCGGTTCAGTCCGAGCACGGGCCAAGGCTATCATCATGGACAGATGTGGACTCCATCGTTTTGTTGATGAAGTTAGAATCATTATTGGCCCCAAGTTCGACATGTTGATCAAACTGGACAATGATCGTGATGACTTGACTTTTATTGAAGAGCTTGTTGAACACGAAGTTGGAAACTCCCTCATGAAGTCCAAGAACATAATGTGCATTTCACTACCAGTGCAAGCCAAAGATCGTAGATTCATCCTGGATTCTGGCAGCGGGCATGATCTGATTTCTGCAAGGAAAGCCGAAAGGATGAACTTGAAGCAGCGAACTTGTGATCCTATCATGTTCCACACAGCCAACGGTTCAACTGCTACTCAGACAGAAGCAGAGATCGACCTGGGAACCTTTGATGTGACCTCTCATGCCTATGTACTGGACGACACTCCGTCCGTGATGTCTCTTGGGAAACGATGCATGGAAGAAGGATATTCCTTTGTATGGCCATCTGGTCAGATGCCTTTCATGATTACGAAGAATGGAGAACGCATCGATTTGACAATCCATGACAACATCCCCTACGTTGATCTTGGAACTTACGAATGCACTCCTCATGAATGTCATCATGCTTCAAAGATCCATGACCTATTGATACATCCTCAAATCGGAGTCAATGATTTCAACGACATTGATGATGTTGGTCAACCCTCACGAAGAGTACATCTCGATGGAGAAAGTGGTCTTGAGACATCAACTGAGGATCACAACTGTTCCCGATATGTCAAGAAGCTCAAGGTGAAGAAGAAGAAAAGAGCGATGAACCGGCAGAAACATTCAGCAACCCCAGGAGAAGAAGAAGAAGAACCACCTGAGGGCGGCGAGTACGATCCAGGAACTCCGATTGACGAGCCTCCTGGAGACGAGACTGACTTTGAAGATGATGGTCATGGTGCTCCTGAAGATGCCGCCGAAGGTGATGAAGATGACATCGAGATCGATGTTGTTGAGGGTGAATCTAGGGTTGCCAAAAGAGGAACACTCAAGAGAGAAGCTAATAGCTTGAATCACAAGTTGACCCACAGATACAAGAATCCATATTGCGATTCATGCATTCGAGCAAAGATGAAGCATTTCAAGACTCGTCGTGGTGCATACAAGAGGGAACTCAAGAAGTTTGGCGACCTCATTACCTTTGATGCGGTGGACACATCCAAAGTCCATGATGACGTGTTGGTCCTCGAGAAGGAAGTGTTGGTTGTCAGAGACTGTTATACAGGAATCATTGGTGCTTATCCATCTGATCGAATGACCAAAGATGATGTAGTTAGAGCAGTGAAACAGTTCATCGGTGCCAAGAAGGTTAGACAGGCCTACTCTGATCATGCTCCTCAGTTCACTGAAGCTATGAATGAGATGAAGATACCAATTGATCATTCGTTGCCTGGAAGACCTCAAACCAACTCGATTGCCGAAAGGACGAACCAATTTATTCTCACAGCTACTTCTACATGCCTTTTGGAAGCTGGATTACCACCATGTTTCTGGAGAACAGCAATCCTTTGCGTATGTCATCTACTCAACGTAGACGTAGAACCCAACGATGATGATTTGAGCGCTTGGTGCAAACTCCATGGATCTGAATTTGCTGGCAAACTCATTCCCTATGGTGCTCGTGTGAACTACAAGCCTCCGAAGACCAGAGAAGCGGGACAACTTCACAAGTTTGGGCCTGATTCTATTCCAGGAGTGTTTGCAGGGTATCACATTGGTCCAGGGATGCATTGGTCAAGACAATACAAAGTATGGCCTCTGAGTGAATTCGTACATCAAAATCTTGGTGACGATGCTAGCAAACCTGAGCACCGTCTTCTCAAACCTCATTTGACAGAAAAGATCGAGATGGTCACTCCATTGACATTTCCATGCAAGCAAGAATATGAGAGGGTGAACACTACATTGGAAGGAATGAAAGAAAGGGAAATCCTCGATGGCGATCCCTCCAAAGTTCCTCATGGAGATGACGAAGAACATGACCAAGATGAAGATGATGATGAGCTTGATGACGGAGACGACGGTGGACCTGGACCAAGTGGTGGAAAAGTTTCAAAGAAGCCTCTTGATGACTCCGAGGATATCTTCGACAAAGACAAAGATCCAGAAGAGATGACTCTCCAGGAATTGATCGACGCCCAACCAGACCATTGGAAGAAGGGCAAAGCTGGAGATGGGAAGGTATACCTCAATGACGATGGTGAGAAGGTCAAGTTGAACGTCAAGGGTTACCCATACAAGATTGGAGATGATGGTAGACGAATGTTCAGGACGTCATTGCGTCCCAAAGGGACCTATTCTCCTGAAGAATGGCGCAAACTCTCTCAATCTGACCGGAATACCATCCTCAAAGCCGAGAAGAAGAAGTTGGAGAAGAAAGAGGCCGATGACAAAGCCAAAAGATTAGTCGAAGAAAAGAAGAAGGCAACGAAGAAGGAGAAGAAAGATTCAAAGAAAGACAAGGACGAGCCAAAGTCCAAGGACGATGAGGGTGGTGATGAAAGTAAGAAGGATGACTCTCATTCAAAGTCAAAGAAATCCGATACAGGTGTTGGTGAAGTTGTGAAGAACAAAATTACCTTACCTATCACATGTACAAGTACGTATCTTGATTTGTACGACATAGTCGATGATGACGATGTACATGGAAGACGATACATTGATTGTCGAAAAGTGAAGAGGAATGCTGATGCTAGTCCATGTTCCGATGCTTCTACTGACGTCCCGGACGACGAGGAATATCTCACTGAATGGGATGAGTGGTCGGAGGTCGAGAAAGGACGTGGCCCAAAAGCATCGTGGAGTGGTGAAGTTTGGAGCACATTGTCAGGTGAGATTTCGAGGTTTTCCATGGCTACGCCAGGAGAGTCGACAATGATCAAAAATGGCAAATGTGTTAACGTCAAGAACGTGAAGGACATAGCCACTGATGATGATGAATACATCCCATTTCCAACTATGCCGTGTACTTCTGCATCAAATCAAAGTCACCGAACCAAGATACCATCAGGAGGTCTTGGAAGCAAACTTTTCAATGCAATGGTTTCACGACCTGTGGGCAGAGCTGAGATTGAGTCTAACCCAAAGGCCAAAGAGGCGATGCTCAAGGAGTGGAAAGGCCTTCGTGATCAAGAGGTATTCGACTTTACAATGGTTCGTGAATACGACGACGTTGTTGCAGAGGCCAAGAAGAACAAAAAAGAAGTACACATGGCCAGAGTCCATGGCATATGCGTGGAAAAGAATTACCAGCTGTCAGAAGACAATCCTGGACGAAAATTCAAGGGAAGAGGCGTTCTGCTAGGAAATCAGGTGAAGAATCAGCATTGGGAGGCAGCATTCTTCCAAGACTTGGGAAATTCCCCTGCTTCCTTCGAAGCCTCACGATGGGCAGATTTTTACGGATGTCTTCCTGGGCACTCCGTCAAGTTGGCAGATGCGATTCAGGCCTACATCCAGGCGAAGTTGAAGGGACCCTTGTGTTGGGTGGAGTTACCCACTGATGCATGGCCTCCGGAGATACAGTACTGGAAGTTCCGTCGCCCTGTCGTAAGACTCGACAAAGCCCTGTATGGACACCCTGATTCAGGCACGATGTGGGAACAACATTGTGACAAGAAAGTTCAAGAAATTGGTTTTAAGCCCATTGGAGAGGAATGGCCTTCTATGTATTTTCATGATGAGCTCAAATTGCTGTTGGTAATCTATGTGGATGACCTTAAGCTTGCTGGGCCCTCCGAAAATCTGGCCAAAGGTTGGGATATGCTGCGCACTGTTCTGCGCATTGAACCCGAAACCGACTTGGGACTTTACTTAGGATGTGTTTTATCCCAAGGTGAGACCCAATTGCATAATGGTAAGAAAGTCAAGACCATAACTTATAACATGGAAGGATTGTTAAAGTTATCGGTGGAAAAGTATCTTGACATCATTGGTAAGGACACAAAATTGAAAAAGGTATCAACTCCAAGCCTTCCAGAGGAAACGAAAAGCAGCCCGTATCGAGCTCCTTCCGATGGAAAACGCAAAGTTGAGTGTCCTTGGTGTGCACATTCCTTCGATCCAGATATGCCTGCTCTCTCTGAGACTGGCAACTCACGTCCTGCGCAAGACAGTGAGACGCTGAGCCGTGGGAATCTAGCTCCGCATGCAGCTAGTGTGCTTATGAAGCTGCTTTATGCAGCCCGCATTGCGCGGTTTGACCTGTTGAGATCCATCAATGCATTAGCACGCAATGTGACTAAATGGACAAAGGATGATGACGCCCGTCTTCATCACCTAATGTGTTATGTTAATTCCACATTGTCCCTCAAAATGATAGGATGGGTCGGAGACAAAATTGAAGATTTATCATTAGGACTATTTGCAGATGCGGATTTCGCTGGATGTGCCAAATCCTTGAGCTCAACATCAGGATCGCACTTACAAGTCCAAGGTAAGTTCACAAGATTCCCACTTGCTGGTGGAAGTAAGCGACAAGGGTGTGTTAGTCATTCTACCCCCGAAGCTGAAATTGTGGCTGCAGATACTGCACTTAGGACTCTAGGAATCCCCGCATTAAGTCTGTGGAAAGTCTTAGCCAAAGTTTTTCCTCAACTCCTGTTCCATGACGATAATCAAGGTATGATTGGTGTTGTCAGATCAGGACGGAATCCAACCATGCGTCATTTGGAGCGCACACATGGTATTTCCATTGCCTCCATGCATGAACATTTCCAAAAGGATCATTTTGTATTGATCTATGAAATTACAGCCAAAATGGCAGCCGATATCCATACTAAAGGGTTCAAGAATCCCATGGCATGGAAGAAAGCTTGTATGCTAATCAACTTGTTGGAACCTCAGGACTTGCAGAGCAAAGAAGTATTGGACATGTTGCAGCCAAGCACCGATGTCGATATGACTACTCGCCAAGTTTTCCAATCCAAAACTGAGGACATCCCCAACTTCCCATACACGGAAACCCCTATTTTGCCAAAAGAAGTGTATAGGAAGGGTTTGACTAGTAAAGAGAAGCTACAATACTTGCCAGGTATGGATCCCATTTTTGTCGTCAAGCAACCGGTGTTTTATCGTCCTAAGCCACCCGGCCTGATCGTGCCGCCAGATGTATTGAGATCCACATGGGTTCTTCTCAATGGTGCCTGGACAAAGGTCGAACACCGTGCATCTCCACCAGAGCAGGCTATCAGATTTGATAAGTGGGTTGAACGAGCGTGTTTTCAGTACCACTCGCCTAACAAGCAGCCGTTGATCCCGGACACTGTTTCACAATCCGTTTCAACGACCTCAACCCACCGGGTGATGTCGTCAAAGCACGTGCATGCCCCGCCTGCCCACTCGAGATCACTACGTGACTCGTGTGCGTCAACACAACATGACCGTGTACAGCATCTGACCGATTCACCAATGCTGATGTTCTCGGTTGATGCCTTGTTTTTAGATGCACAGACATCACCGTCTCAACACCCGAAATCCATTCACCAGTGCCTTCAGCCAGCCACACGTGTGATCAATACGCTTATGCGCCTTGTTCATGGGGGGAGTGAGGGTGAAGGATGTAGTGAGGGTGAAGGAAAGGGACACCTACAGTCCACTTCAACACCTGGCCTATGTCATACGCATCCGGAATTGGACATCAATGATAACATTCCGTTTGTAAAATCCACCCGAAAATCCCAAGTGTTAGGTAAGAAAAATGAAGACCATTGGCAGTGGGATGGGAAAGAGACATTGATCCGAATTCACAAAACGCCAAGAAGGCAAAACTTTGTACCACAGGATTGCGAAGACTGTCCTTGTGACCCTAGGATCATATGTGATGAGAGGGAAACTGAACAAAAGTTCAAAACCAATACGCGAGTGATCAAAGACATATGGAGATTCAAGGGCGACAATCATGAATCAACGAACAAGTTGAATGAATTTTGGACTGGAAAATCGACATTCAAGGTGCTCGCCAATGCTGAAGTGATCGATGGAGGTAAGAACTGTAAAGTGAGTCGGGGAGTAATCACGCTATGCACCAATTGCAATGACGTGAAGACTATTCCAATCACTGATGTTTTTGTCCCCTATCAATATCACATTGAAGTAGGCAAACATGAGGTTGACCATCCTACAGTGTCGGTAATCCTTTGGAGAGAAAAGAAAAACAGAACTTTGGAATTTCAATTTTCCAAATCACCCTGTGACCTGATGACGTCAAAGTATGCGAAGTTTTCCCTTGCAATCAATTTGATCGAAGTTCCTCAAGCAGTCCCATGCTTCGTCTTGTTATGTTCGGAAGAGAGAAACTGGTTTACGTTCTTGCAGAACAAAATAAAAGACGAAATGAAGTTTCATGTCGTGCCAATCACTGAAGATGACGACATGCTCTCTCCGTACGGAATCAGTAAAGCAAGGCGATGCCTTCGGACCAGACTTGATTCAGTGTTCTTTGCAGGTCCATGTACAGGAGGTTCACCATGGAACCGAATCAACCGATGGGTGAGCGAAGCAACAACACAACTCATCGAAGCAAAGAAGCAGATCTTCTGGGCGATGTGGGAAGTGTTTGCATCAGTGCTAAGTGAACTTATCAACATGGGATCACCAGCCTTGCTTGAGTTGCCTAGAGGTTGTGACTACTGGAAGGACCGTAGAATGACAGAACTTGTGGAAGGAACCGTATCTCATGAGCACAAATTTGATGGATGCATGTATGGCTTGAAATCACAATTCCAAGAGACTCCCAAACCAATCAAGAAACCATGGAAGATTGTCTCATGGGGGGTGTCGTTTCCGAAGCTTCATAGAAGATGTGATCGCCGTCATGACCATGCAGAGTGTGCCGGTAGGGAAACTCGCATTACTCAAGTTTACACTAAATGGATAGCCAAGATAATCATGAATGGAATCAATGATCATGTAATCAGGAATAGTCAATTTGTGAACGTCAGAGTGATGAAACGTTGGAAGCCGCTTGCATGTGATGAACAACTGAAAGCTGAAATGTCTCGTGATTCCGAGAATGTCCGCAGTCACCCAATCAAGTCGGTGGCAACATCCGTTTGTGCTACTCGAGAGCTCGACGCCATTGACCATTCGTTCGAGCGATCGCTACTGCACTGGTGCTTTTCGAGATTGACATCAACTTCGGTTCTTTCATCGTGGCACTTTTCATTTTCGTGTCTACTGCTTTCTGAATTCGACTCCGACTGGTTGTTACGAGACCTACGGTTCGTACAACTATTTTCGCTGTTCGAACAGTTGTCACGAGACCTACGGTCCGTGCGACTTTATTCTGTACAAAGCGGGATGGCCGATACACAGGATCTGAACTCAGTAGGGCAATTTGCCGGAAGCCGAATCACCGTTGCATTACGGGTGCTGAAGGGATTGTCCGAAGGGTCCATTGCAGCCAAGACTCCATCACCATTCCGAGATACCCGAGGTTCGAATTTTCGACTGATCTCAGATGAGGACACAGCCAACCAGTGGATTAGGTTTGGTATGCCGCCTGCAGTTGTCTACTCAGCATACTTTGCAAACTCCAGACACACCAGTGAAGCCACTGCACAAGCCCTGGAGGTAGCCTATAAGTTGTTGCAGAGAGCGCAGGACATCGAGAAGGGGTGTTCAGGATGGGAGTTTTTGTCAAAGGGATCGAGATTCGTGAAAGTCTTTGCAAGCAGATGCCCATTCGAAGATGCGACTGTGGGACGCTTCATGGACAAGGAGATCTATGACAGACTCGATGAGCTCTGGATCGTATTGACCAAAGGACATTTTCCCGAACCTTTTGATGATCAAGCCACTGCAGCCGAAACTGAGGCGAAGATCCGAAGCATGAAGCAAATCTATCGAGGAACACCATCATTCAACACAGATCCGAGTGCCACGTCATGGTTAGCTGTGACAAGGACAGCCGAGTACTTCAAAGTCATGGACGAGTTGACCAAGGTAAATCCGAAGTCTCCATCTGACAATGACAGCTATCGAAAAGCAATGAAGCACATGATTGAAGTCCAGATGAGGCACCTAGGACATGCACTGAGGTATCACAATGAGCAGAACCCATCAAATCAGATCATCTTGCAGGATGTGATGAAGGATGTGGTTGCTTTTGAAACCAATCAACCGAAAGGGAGGAGTGCAGCCCAGAACCATTTCTTGTGTTTGTTAGCCCTCGGCACGACCCTTGAGAGACACAAGACCAGCGCCCGAGGAGATGGAAACTTGCCAAGAGTAGCAGAATTGTCCGAACTACAGTTCTCGATCCTCAAGGCCTTTGACATTCCTTTGGGAATCCTGATTGTGCATGGATACAACGTCTCAATTGCCGACGAAGGGGCCAGATATACCGAGAAAGAGAAACGTCATGCTTGCCATAGTTCCCTCAAAGATTTTACAACATCATTAACCGATACTCAAGCTGGAACAGGTGGCAACATGCACAATTTCGATGACTGGGACATCCCCCTGAACTTCAAAGATGGACGAAGACCCGACGAAGTTGACTTCTGGAACCATGAGGAGCCTTCATGGGTGAATGATGACACATCAACTGGACCCAGTGCCCAGAGTACATCCGCTCCTACGGAGGGATCACAGCCAAAGGCATCACAACAATCATCAAGTTCAAGCGTACAACCGAAGAAGATGCCAAGATCATCGACTGGCGGAGCCTCGTCTTCGTCGACCCATGCAGCTTTCCGATCTGGACCCGGAGCAACATCTCAAGGTCATGCTGAACCAGAAAGAGATAAGGATTGGATTCCAACTGAAGACTGGATGAAGAGAAGGAAACCTTCAACCGTGGAAGTGCGACTCCACGCTGCCGAGGACTATGCTCGTGAGGAACAGCGAATTGCATTCCTACGCTCTGGCAAGGATTTTGTACTTTCAATCGTAGAGGGCCCTCACACCACTTACAAGTATGGATCCAACTTGATCTGGAAACAGTATTTGAGAAGATTGACATTTCATGCTGCCTTGTCATTCAACATGCTGACAGAAGGCCAACTTGATTCCCACATGGTCAATGAGAATGACTACGAATGGCTGAAGCTCTACCACTACATCATCACGACCACAGAGTTTGTCAGGTGCAAAGGGTATCCGGTGACGGAAGTCCTAGCCATGTTGACACTGGGCATTGAAGAGACTGTGGAGGGCGAGATTCGAGCCAAATTGAAGAAATTGGGAAACAAGATTGGACAGTTCATCATCGGGGAGCCTTGGTTAGACAAATGAGATGAATTGGGAGGACAAGTGAGAAACAACAAAGCTCTCATCTTGACGGATTTGACTTACCAAACGAGATCTAGCTCGAGAATTGTCAATGACATCGAGGCTGGGCTCAACAACATGGGTCTTTCATCCATCAAGGTGTACCAACTTCCCTATGAATCTCTGGAGAAACCTGAGGATTTCTTGAAACTGGCAACGAATGCATTGACGTTCCTACGATCCAACGCAAATGCATTTTCAAGTGCCACTGTTCACATTTGGATCTCTTTTGCAGCACTTTTCAGAGGACAGACTCGCATACTGATGCCAAATGCAGACTTCGTCACCAAATTGGCGGAGATCATTACTGAGATCAGCCAAGCAGCTCATCTTCCAATCTTCGTCAACATTCTGAGAGATGCCCGGTTTCTTGGGTCACAATCTTCAATTGTATCCATGGCCGAGGAGCTTGCAAGAATCTTGAAGGAAAAGGGCATTATTCACTCCACCAATGAAAGATTCTGGAAACAGATATATGCTTGTGGACGTGAACCTTTTTATTGGAAAGAAGGTGAAGGCAAGGAAGTCATTTGGGCTATGCTTGAAAAGTCATTGATGCGACAGAAAGTCTTCTTACATTGTGCAATGGATCATGATACAGTCCATGACCTGAATGAAGAATGTGTCCATGTGAAGAACACCGGATTTGACATTGAAACCATCAAACGATGCACAGAACATCCACGAGTCATTCCCAGCATCCGTGCTGGAGAAGTCACAGATGCTCAAGCTGGATCAGCAAACATCATTGGAGGAATGAAACACATGAAGGATGCGGTCCAGAGGAGAGCATGGTCAGACATCCGACGAGGAGTATTCACCCCGGAGCCCCTGACAGATGTGGATGAGCATTGGGTCGAAGTAACCGAAGATTCCGAATTGATGTGCGATGTGTGCAAAGGATTTCACAAGAATGATTCGAGATTGAATACTTGCACTGAGAACCGCACAAGATGCCTGAATTGCGCGAGCAACTGGACAAGAGCGGCGATCTACGGTACTGATGACATTGGGATGGATGAATTTTCACAGGATGCAAGAGTAGCTGCAAGATTGCTCAACATCTACAATGAGTGCGTTGACTGGAGAGAGATGGAAGCCGAGAAGGACCTCCGTGGATTCCTGGTCACTGCGACACTTGCAATGCTTTCAGGATACAGGACTACAAGCGATGTGCTCAAGCAGGTATCACATCGAGGTGCCATCCGAATGCCTGCATACATGGTGAAAGGGAAATGCAGACGAGACCTGTTGCCCCAGTTCACTGTACAACGTGAAACTCGAACAGAGGATTGCGGAGGCGGAATGCACCGAATGCGATGGTTTTACAGACTGCTCTGGGATGGCGGAAACGTCGCTTATCATGACTACATGAAGACCGTGCTGACCAAGGAGGAGATCGAATCAATGATCAATCCAACAGCAACAGCTGAGTATGTCGGCGACATTTTCGAATTCTGGCTTGGAATGCTTGATCTGGGTATTCAATTCCCCACTATGTTCGCTGGATGGGGGGCAAACCTTGACAGTTGCCTCGCAGGACTGGAAGAGTCGTTTTGGCTATTCAGCAGTTCATGTCGACCTACCGACACCATCAACACAAAGCGAAACCGATCCAGGAAAGCATACATCCCGCCGGTCGAGAATGACATGGTGATTACCATTTTGAAAGAAGCAGGAATTTTTGACCTACTCATGCAGAAGAAGATCACCAGAATGCCGGTGCTCCCAGTAGCCAACTACGATGACCACCCTGAAATGATTGAGGTCTCATCAAGCGATGAAGAGGTGGATGAAGTTGATGAACCTGATGAGGAGACCACGACGCCTACGGCGCGGGGCCCTCGAGCAGAACAAACTTCAGGAGAAACCGATGCCGGAGCTGGTGACATCGAGATTGAGGAGGAGGAAGATGGCATGGGGGGACAACCTTCAGAAGCGAAGAAGCGCCGAACCGAGGTGCGTGACATCCGTGATCGTTTTGAGAAGCTGATTTCAGATGCATTGGATGTTCAATATTGTTTCATTTGTGGTGGAAGACATGGCATTGACGAATGTACTACACCAGATGATGAGAACATGAAGGACACCATATGGCGCATGAGATTGATCATGGATCAAAAGTCCAAATCCCCATCATCATCCGAAAGATCCAAAGCTGCAACCAGAGGCAGAAAAGACAAGCTCCCAAAGAACGTCATGCCACGAGGAAAGCGTTGGGGAAGAACCAGATTCACTGAGAAAGAGGAAGTGACCAAGTGCTTCTACAGTCAGTCAGCCTTTATGTACGACATTGGTGATCGTGAAGAAGGAGGACAATACTTAGTGAATGGTGTCGAAGTCAACCCAATTAGCCGAGGTGTGAAGAATCGTCATGAGCTTGACTTGCTGATTGAGCGTGCGGCTGAGGAATCCCCGCCTGTTTTGCCGACCATTGAAGAGCTGAACGCTTGGAACCCCCTTGATCATGATGCTTATGTAAAATGGCTTACTGAAGAAAGAAAACAACATGGAAACAACTGGAACTTCAAGTACATCCAACCATTTACACATGGCCATAACATTGGTACACTTCAACTTGCCCGCATTAATGGAGAAGAATATCTTGGAATGGGCTGGTGTAAGGTGCATCGATATGGCGAGAATGAGTGGATGGGCAACAAGTGGGAAAATCCGCCATGGATAGTTGAATTGTCAAAAAGATTCAATGCAGCGCTACGCCACTCCGTGGGTTGCGTCAGAGACAGTCGAAATCACCGTGGACTACCATGCGACGAGGCAGGTTGGGTCAATGTTGAGTCGATCTTGAAGTACGATGCCATTTGGAAAGACCAACATACTTTGGCTGGAACGGCCTACGTCAACTACCCGATACTTGTTGAGAGATGGAACAACTTCCAGAGAGTGATCTTCACTGAGTACAAGCAAACGAAGAGAATCCGAGCACAAGTGCTAGGACTCAAGGTCACGAAAGGTGAGTTGGAACACATCATGAACAACTTCAATGATGGATTGACCTCTAGACTTGATCGACAAACACTGAGGTTGGAGATCGGCACAGCAGATCGAGAGATTTGGCTTTGGCCGGTGGCAATCCGTGCCCCTATGGCGCATTCAAGAGTTCAAGGCGGTGTGCACATCGAAGACAAGAAGACTTCCTATCAGATGAACCCTGGAGTAGGATACACTCTTGGAGGAGGATTTCATTGCACCACATTTGACAACATTGCTCAAATCTTCAGGGAAGGACTACGTCCCGGAGGAGGAGGTGACCGCATCAATACGTTCTTCGTGCCATTCGCGCCGTGGGATGTGAGAAGTCAAATGGTGCTGAGATTCAGGAAGATTGATCAAACTGATCTTGTCTACATCTACATCACGTATGATTCCATCGCCAAGTTCTCCCCTCGATTATCAGCAGACGGACACATTTTGGTCCAAGAAACAATTCCATTCGAATCATTCGATGCAGTTTGGTATTACGACTGGAGAGAAAAGGACTACTACCGTCTCATGATCACGAAGGGAAGAGATCAACTTGTTCTTTCTGTGCAAGGTGCAAAGAGGGTGGCCACCATTGAACGATTTGACAAGCTCATTGGAAACATTGTGCCTGAAGAATCATCACCCGATCTAGACGAACTTCGAAAACTTGTCGATATCAGGACCGGTCACTTCAGCCATACTCATAGATTGTTCCCTGGACATCCGGATTGGAATGATGCAATTTCATTATTGGCAGTCACTCATCACCCTAGCAAAGAGGACCATCGACTATGCCCCGCATGTCTGATGGAGACCCCTGCGCCATTATCGATTTGTGTGATGTGCAAAGGATTTTTGGTGAGTCATGGATGGAGGAAACGAATCAAGATCACCATGGCTACAGTACCAAGTGCCGAATCGCATCATCGAGAAGAAGATCTCAAAGACCATGTCAAGAAAGCATGGGAAGAGGTGAAGATCGGTTTGACAGGTGATGATGATGACGACGAGGTGATGCCAGATGATGATGATGTCACCATGAAGAGTCCAGAGCAAGAAATTCAACCAGAAGAAGGAGATGATGATCAAGCCTCGAAGAAGGGCGACATCAATGATGAGAAAAGAGACTTCAGAGAACAAGATGAGGTCGACAAATTTCTCAATCAAGAAGGAAAACCGACCGATGAGAACGATGATGAAGAGATAGCGGTCGATGAAATCAACATTGAAGAGTACGAGGCTGGGGAAGCTCGTGATGCAGTGATTGAGTACCCCAAGTGGATGCAGCGGATTGAGTTTGGATCAAAGGTCCTGCCGATCGAACCTTGCACAATTGGAGATGCTCAGCCAGAATTCATCAAGATCCTCCTGTTGCAGATTGGATTACATATCGTCAGGATCTACAGACTATTCCAACGGAACTTCTGTGGAGACATCGAGACGGCATGGAAACATTTTCAACAGAACCAGAAATTCAGGATGGACCTGGACTCAAGAACACCTTACCTGGGCGAGGATGAAAATGGTGAACTCATTGAACCAACTGCACAACAGATGAAGGAGCTCTACAAAGAGATCGGCCGACCAAATCAAAAGGACGACATCGGAGAAGAGGGATTCGTCAATGCATACTATGGGGCAGTGGTACTCAAAAGACTTCTCATATATACCCTTGAATGTGGCTACACGTATGATGACTTGCAAAACATATTCTTTGATGAGGAGATGGAGAAGCTGTCGAAACGTGACGCCACAATGGATGAGATGAGAAAGACCACAGCGGCCCGCGACGCCCTTGACCGACAAGACGTCATGGTCAGAAGAATCATTGCAGGTGCATATAGGGTAAATGCTGTTTATTTCTTCAGGAACGTTGACTTTCAAGACACAATCACACTGAATCCAGTTGACATTGTGTGTGCTCTTCGTCCACCACTTCGAAGAATATCACTTTTACACCTGATCCTTCAGAATGGCCGACAATTGCCGCGACCTCTACTCCAAAAGCTATATGATGCGATCGATGACTACAATCACATCAAGCAACGGGAAGATCAACGACCAAGGTGGGGCATCCACTTGTCTGAAGCTCACATACTTGCGATTGCTGATACCCCGACTCCTGCTGATCGTGTACGTGCCAATCCAGCCGCTGGCAAATCGAAAGCAGCCCCGAAAGCTGCACCAGCACTGGGAAGAGTGTCGAAAGCGAAAGCATCATCGTCAGCGACATGGAGAACAGTTGAAACCGCTCCTCCGCCAAAACAAGCTCCAGTGACCCCGCCAAAGAAGGGTGGAAAAGACCAAGGAAAAGGTGGAAAATCTTATTCACACCGTGGCGGAGACTGGAACCAACAGGGATACTATGGATGGGGATATAGATGATTAAGCGATCTGCCCTCTGCATAGGTCCTGATTGATTGAACCTGGCGATGCGAGGATGCAATCATTGCTCGAGATTTACCTCTACTTCATTTTTGAATGATTTCTGAGAGGACTCTGAGCCGGCTAATTTAGAACCACACATTTTTTTTGAACATCATTGCATGAAACGCTGAGTTTCTACAGCGGTCTACGTCTCAACCGACGAAGGGACGGGAAGGTAAACTTCTAGTTCCATAGTCAACTTTGTGTTTTGATTTCTTTAATTCACATGCTTGAGTGAGACTCCATGCTGGCTACGCCACATTGGATGAACCTCAATGCTAGACACCGACTACGTCGTGTCTACATGCACGTGAACAGAACCTTCATTTTTTGGTAGAGATCGTAGCAAGCCGCCATGTAGATATGAAGTTCTGAACGGACTTTAGCTCTCCATAATTCAATAAATGGACAGCTGCGAGTGTAGTGGATCAATTCAAAGAACACTCCTTTGCGCGTAGCCAACAAAGTTGGCTATGCGTGGGGGGTGCGAATAGAGTGTAGGGTACGGATCAAGTATAATATCACAACTAAACACTCTGTGATCCAGCACCAAAGGGGCAATCCGAACTGGCCTCTTTGGCTCAAGACCCACTGCAGCACTGGAGAAAAGATCAGCAATGCGGAAGCAGCTGCCCGTGTGACGTCGTCGAACTGGAACATTTATCCTCAACATCAACCATTGGAACATAATCGGGTAGGCAATCCCCGATTCGCATAATATGTATATATATATAATATACCTAGGGGACCCACGTTCTCCGATACTTCACTGGTTTGTGTTATGTGTATTGTTTAAAATTTTGCTCTGACTGTGGTAATTTGTTCATTTTTGATTCCTTTTGTTTTCCTCTTGCAACTTGCTGTTTTTCGGATGTTTTTTTTTTTCGTCCGTTGAAGTTGAGATACAACATGTACGCTTCATTTGGCCCTCTATGATCAAATTGTTGGTTTTCATTTTTTTTGTGTATTTTATTGTTTAAGCAAATCCATTTGTTTGTTAAAACATGTAAATTTACTGTGTTTGGCCAGTCAAGATGAGACGGCCTTTTTGTATTGGTATTTGCAGTGTTTGGTAACGAGGCCAACCGAGCAGTATCTTGATAGTTTTTTTCTTTTTTTTTGCGTGCTCTACTTGTTTTTTATCCTTATTTTTATATTTTTATTTTGGTTTGGTGCTGTATGGATGCGACTTCCTCTTGATCTGTGTGCGCAAGTGTATCACCCCAACCCATCAGAGAAGGTGGGGCCCCTCGGAAGGGCCTGGACGATAGGAACGGCTGAGGTATACCCCTGTTAATGGTATATATGACGATACAATAAGAATAGTAACAATGGTTATCAATGGTTGATAAATATATTGGTCATGTACCCATATATATATATCCATATATATATATATATGTTATGTATGATATATATATATATATTGCTAATTAAGAAAATCATCATCAACCATCCTTTGCCCCTCCCAGGCGATAATGGGTCCTCCGCCGATGGAGCGGGCCGCTATGGCCAATGGCTTCAGGGGTCTCTTGGCCATGGCGATCTGGTACCCTCTGGTAAACTAACATAACTATAGAAAATCACCATTTTTAATGGGAAAATCCACTATATATGGTCATTTTCAATAGCTATGTTAAATTACCAGAGGGTATGCAAGTTCATGGGGAAAATTGACCAAACGCGACACCGGTGGTGAACAACCTATCTAGGTTTTCCTATAATAACCGCCCCATTGTTCAGTAAAATTAGGCCTGCGTTCATCGGGGTTTGCCACCTGCTGAATTCCGGTAGTCACTCTCCCGGTCTCTGGTTTACCGCCCATGATCAACTCATGATATTTCGATGGACAAATCTTCCATTGGTCTGTGGTAAAGCCCAAGTCATCAGCATTTTATGGGGCCCTGCAGGTCAGTCCGACATCAAGGAAGCCGCTGGGGCGAAGCAGCATGGAGATGTTGTTGTTTTTTCCCAAAGAAACAGCAAATAAGAATGAAAAACATTGAACAACACGTTCAAGTTCTGAAGAACAATGTTTAAACATTGTTTAAACAACGGATTTGACGATTTCACCAGGCGATTTTCGGTAGATTCACCCAGAAAATCCGGCAGCTGGATGATGACTAGCCACATTTGTGTTTGAACATTTTTGGCACCCCCAAATCCTTATCATCAGCTTCCAGATGAAATGCCATCTGAAAAGGGAAAAAACCCATTTTCAAAGCCATGAGACTGGGCACCCCAGGCTTCCAGCAAATTCATGGGTCCAGCTGTGAGGTCGTAAAGTTTCACCGTCCCATCTTTGGGGGTAAAGTTTCCGCCCTAATGTCGCCCCATTTAATTGAGGTCTCGAAGCACCGATCTTCTTCATGGTTTGATGGGTTGATTTTCTATTTGGCTATGGATCAATACCTATTAATACCATTTTTAGTGGGATGAACATCCATTTACCAGCTATTTTGATGTTCACCAGGGGTACAAGGTTTTGACACATCCCCATTTAGTTTTTTGATAAAGGCAGTCGCTGGAGAATCATTGATAATCATTGATAATCATAATCATAGCCTGGCCAGGTGGCGGCCAGTGCACCACCAGAATATGGGTATGTCATGGTATGTCTAAAACTTGGAAAACTTCGCGCCAAAATCCACCGGAATCCGCCAAAAACATCACATGATTGGGGAGTTAGCCATTTATTTTGGATTTGCCAACCGCGTCACCATCTTCTCGATGGTTCTCTAGCCCCTGGAATAGTAACTGCAACATCCAGCTATGTGTGGCATCTGG
Source organism: Cladocopium goreaui (assembly GCA_947184155.2). NCBI lineage: Eukaryota > Dinophyceae > Suessiales > Symbiodiniaceae > Cladocopium > Cladocopium goreaui. The sequence continues at coordinate 465,887 of CAMXCT020006623.1, read as the reverse complement.
TGCCAGGACTTCCGGCGAGGTTCACATAGGCCTGGCGTAGAAATTTGGGAAACGCTCGAAATGCCATGGCTTGGGGGCACCTTGCAGATCATGCCAGGGCTGATTTTTTCCCTAGGTTATATAGCTAGGGATAGCCTTGCCCATGTTCCAGCCATAGAACACAACATTTTAAAGCCACCAAGCATCTCATCAATCACAAAACCATCGGGGGTACCGGGGTACCCTACTCTTTTCAATTTCAAACCAATTTTTGGTCAATTCGATGTTTTCAACAAACACCCAAACGATAATAATTCAGAGATGCTTTTCAATCAGGTATCATAGGACTTTGGGGATACATATTATTGGTTGGAAGATGGGCAAGGCTATCCTCATAGAATATTACCATAGTTGCACCTCATATACAAAATAGAAAAGTGATATCATACCGATCTCAAGATATGGAATAAGATCATATATGTTTTCAAAAGAAGGGGCAAGGTATGCTTGGTTGAATTTTCTTTCAAATCTGCCTTATCCCCTATTACTAGCACTACGGTTACAATCATTACAGTAAGGATCGAATTAGATTATCCAATGTATGAGTCATTCCATTGTGTCTTCTTTGACAAGTTTGCTGAACTATTTCCGCTATTCATACTGGTACAAAATCCACGTCCATAATGTAAGTTACATTATATATATATAATTATCCAAAAACCATTTAACATTCATATATCCTTCTTTAGGCAACGTTCCTTTAGCTTTTCTATCCTGTTCTTTGTAATAATGTATTTTTCTTTCATAATAGCCTATCACACATTTATGATTAATTTCATCATGTTTATCACTGCTATGTTTGAAAAACGTTACCTTGTTCAAGCCTCTACACCTTGTGACTGCTGTCCACAACCACTCTTTATATTTTCTGATGTCGTGGTAATATCACCATCAGTGTTACTACCTAGTGCTGAATGGCAAGTAATACAGTGTGCAAATATAACAGTCTTTCTTACTTTTTCAATTTTCAAAGGTTGTAGTACATTAGTCTTTACATTTTTTAGTTTTACGATTTTATCACCAATGGAAGCAATCTTATGTATATAATATATAATATATACTGTATATATATACACATTTGAAGTTAACATTGAATCTACTACATTGGTCTGAATGTACTCCTTGCACCCCAAAAACTCACCTATTTTGTCGTGCGGTGTGGACTCCGTGATCCCGTGGAGTCCAAATCCTTTCGCCCAAGCTTCGCTCAGGCTCAGAGCCCTGATAGGATCACAGGAGATTGCGAAAATTGGACCCAAAAAGATAGACACGTAAAAACCGGATCTAAATGATCTAACATTAGTGGTAATTTACTATTATAATCCATTTTTTGGGTTTACTATAATGTAAACGTAAACTTTCCATTTTTCTGATTGGTATCATTTATGAATGGATGTGAACGGTGGGTTTTGTGTTGTCACGCAAGATTACCAGAGGGTAGAAGGTATGCTGTAGGTCATGAAACCAAAGGCATCATGACAGAAAATCGGAACATATTGGCACTTGATGCATCCAAGATAGGCAAGAGGGCATATCGGAAATGGCTCTTTTGATTGAGCGGCTTGCATCCAGATGATTTGATTTTCAGTCGTTGTCCTTGTCCCTGCATTTTGGTGATCAAGAAACAAATGGGCGGCTCCACCACCCTATTCCTAACCCACTTTTGTCCGACCTTGACCCCACGACACCATGGTGCCAACTACGGGCTTCATGCGCGCGCTGCGCAGCAACGCCATTGCCCTTCTAGGCAGCGATGTGCAAGCCACCAAGGAGCTGTTTCAGCTGCTGGATGCAGGGGCTGCGTCGGATTATCGCTTTGCCAAGGCCTTGTTGCAAGGCAGAAAGACACTGCCCTGGAAAAGAGATTGGCAGGAGAAACGCCTGCTGGCTGGAATTCTTTTTATCAAATGTTTGTTTATCTTTTTTTCTGGTTCTTCGTCAAGGGTTGGATTCGAGCTACTTTGTGGGCGACTTGAGGTGCAGATCCCCAGCTCTTATGGGCCCACCCCACGTCCCATGCCACTGGCGCCCCGGACCTCTATACCCCGCTGAGCAGCGTGCTGCTGGCCTCCCCACGGCATCGCCTGGCGGCCATGCTGCAGAAGTGGGGCCTTGCGGATGAGAAGGACGCCGCCGTCCAGATGCAGCTGGGAGGGGCCAATGCGGCCACTGCAGTGGCATCGGTGGCTCACAAGAAGGTGTGGGATGAAGAAACCAACGGTGAAGATGCGAAGGGTCACTGAAATTTGTTGAACTTGAAGAAAAACAACGAGTTGCTTTGTCTACGCTGCAGTCCATCCTGAAAATGGTTTTCATGAAGTTTGCAACATCACTGCCAAGCTGGGCAAACGTATGCAAACGTATGCAAACGTGTTCCGAGTGTAGTCGGTGCAGACCCCTCCATTCACAGAAGAGAATCTCTCAGTCATCCCTAGCAATACAATAGATGATAAGAATAAATGGCTCAATTTCAATGAGGAAATGCGACAAAATGGCCCAGGAACCAATGGGTGCTTGACGACCGCAGATTCCATGTTCTAACTCCTCCCATGATGGACAGCTGGCAGCCAACAAAACTGTGAAGGCACCAGGTATGCAGTAAGTTGTTTGAAATTACCCTCTGGTAAACTAACATAGCTATTGAAAATGGCCATTTATAGTGGGTTTACCCATTAAAAATGGTGATTCTCCATAGTTATGTTAGTTTACCAGAGGGTATCAGCCCCCTAAACTCGCCCTGTTTTTTGGTCCCCCACAGGCGGCCCTGCAATTCCTGGAGCTTCCCCTGTCATCCTTGGGCGGCCTCACAGCAAGGCGCCTTGGCCTGACATATCATTTAGATTTATGATGATTCATGTAAAGTATGGTATTGTATTGTGAATCTGTATGGAGTAATTATCTATTATCTATTATCTATTATCATATCACATACATACATACATACATACGTACGTACGTACATACATGCATGCATACATACATACATACATACGTACATACATTCATTCATACATACATACGTACGTACGTACGTACATACATGCATGCATACATACATACATACCTACGTACATACATTCATACATACATTACATTACATTACATTACATTACATTACATTACATTACATTACATTACCATACATACATACATACATACATACATACATACATACATACATACATACATACATACATACATACATACATACATACATACATACATACATACATACATAGAGACACACACATATATATATAGACATATATATACATATACATATATATATATATATAGACATATATATATAGACATATATATATATAGACATATATATATATATAGACATATACATATATATATAGACACATACATATATATATATACACATATCATGACATGTCATGTGGATGTGCGGAGATCTTGAAAAGAGCTCTCGTTCCCAGGCGGGTGAAGGATCTGGGTGCGAACGGGAACCCTGGAGATGCCGCCCGCAGTGCCGCAGCAGAGTGGCGCTACGCTGCGGCCAAGCTGCTGCTGGAATCTGCTGCAGGAAATCACCAGTAATGGGATGAACATCCATTTACCAGCTATTTTGGGGTTCACTAGGTACCAGGGTTTTGACCCATCCCCATATAACAATCATATCATTGGGTTGTGTCCACATTGGAGGAACTATATACCAAATAACATTGGTAAGGTGGATTCTTCAGGAGGGTTTGGGTTGCACCGGATACATATTCTTCATTTTGGGTGGTCAGGTTCATTGAGCCACTAGCAGAGATCTAAGTGTTAAACTTCAGAGTGCCAACCAAAAGCATCTAAAAGTAATACCCTCCAACAGATTTCCAGAAATTTCCTAGGGGAAACAACAATGGTTTTCTTTATATGTACATATATATATACATACATATTATATGTATATCTATGCCAATTTACCAGATGGTATCTCCCATTATACCCACATTATCTCCCAAGAATCTATATACCAGTTCTATACAGTTTTCTTGCTCATATACCAACAACAAAAAGATATGGGATGTGTACCATTTGTTGGTTGATATACGTCATATCTAGTGGTTTCTGTCATTTTCTATTTTCAACAAAAATAAAATCAGGATGGTGATCCCAACAAATTTCAGCATGTTATCCCAACAAAATTGGTGCTACATCTCCCATGACTTGCAGCCACCGAAGGAAGCAGCCTGCTGGCCCTGACGGACGCGCGCGGCCGCACGGCCTTGCACCACGCCGCCGCGTCCGGCGACGCACGCATCGTGGAGATGCTGCTAGAGGCGGGTGCAGAGCCTGACGTCAAGGAGCAGCATGACGAGCTTGGACGTGAGATGGCAACTGAGATAGGGTCTGCCTCATGTATATATATATAATATCATATATATATACATAGATATATAGATCATATTACATATTTATTGTATATGGTCTATTGTATATACGGCCAGGACGGGGGTGCTGCCCGTGGAAGTCTGTTTTGACTGCGCAGGGCCAGTGTTTTATGCATTTTGGGATTTCGGCGGATTGCCCAAATGGCTGACGAGATTTGTTTCCAGAACACTAAACCCCAAACCCCAAATCCTAAACCCTGAAACCTAAAGTTTAAAGCTGACATAACACCCGAAGTAAGCCTTGAAAGTAAAATTTGATCAAAATCGTGGTAAAGATCCTGAAAAGCCTTAAATGAAACCTTAAACAAACCCTGAAGAGTTGGTCACATGATAAACCACTGTATGGTATATATATAATATTATATATGTATATCAGTATGTACAAATATAATAATACTATATATATATATATGTATATGATATTTACATTTACATTCACATTATTATTTGCATCAACACACATATACATATATATATATGTATATCACATGTACACACATACACACACATATATATATATTGAGGGCTTCCCAAAAGGGTAGACCCCAAGACTATTGGTTTCCCTATCAGAAATAATCAAGTTTAGATGATTTTGGGCGTTCCTCAACTCAGGAATCCATCTTATATCTATATACATCCCGGCGGAAGGGAAACCGCGCGAGCGTTTTGATTGTTTGCTTCCAGGAGAGTCACCATCACCTGCAATTTACAGTATAAAATGCTCTTCCGAACTCTTTGGATAACTGAATTTTGGTCAAAAAAAGTGGATGCAAAATCTATTGATTTTTGACAAATCCAGTTAAACATCATGTAACGTAGTAAAAGATCCCAGAGATCTCAGCAGCGTACCAACATGTCACGTAGTACGAAAGTCCCAAGGATCTCAGCAGCGTAGCAACCTGTAACGTAGTAAAAGATCCCAGAGATCTCAGCAGCGTACCAACATGTCACGTAGTATGGCAATATATAATGCACGAAGTACAAGGAACGTTAACATGCCCCCCCACCCCACCCCACCCCAACCCCACCCACACTAGAGATCTCAGCAGCGTAGCAACATGTAACGTAGCACACGATCCCAGAGATCTTATCAACATGGCAATATATAATGCACGAAGTACAAGGAACGTTAACATGCCCCCCCACCCCACCCCACCCCAACCCCAAGAAAAAAAGAGCAATACGCAAAAAAGAAGCAAAACGCACGTACGGTTTTCCTGCCGTAGGCATATACATGATACGGGGTATGTCTATAGGTTGATTGGTAGGCAGACAGATAGACACAGAGCCGCCGTATTTTTCTTGGCTGCATGTAGCAATAGAAAGTATTTATCTATATATAGTATATTTGTTTATATTATGTACATAATATAGGATATAATGTATGGTTCGGCAGCTTCTTGTAATCCTTGCCGGCTGCTTCTCCTCCCCATGCACCGCAGGACCTGCACGGTCGCACCGCCGCGCACGTGGCGGCGGCGCAGCGTTTTCCGCTTGTGGCGCAGCAGCTGAGCGGCGGCAGCGGAAAGGACGCCTTTGGGCACTCGGTGCAGAACATCCTGCGGCTACACGCGGAGACGGAAGTGGCCACGGTGGAGGCTCTTTGGGATTAGATGATTCGCCATGGAACAATTTGCCAGTGGTTGCTCAGTTCTTTTCCTTTTAATGGGGCCCATCACAAAGCTGGTGAGTGGTGGTGATGGTGATGATGCTGATGATGCTGATGGGCGGGCCGGGTCGGGCCGGGGGGCTGGGTGGGGCCGGGTGCGGCCAGGTCGGGCTGGGGGCCAAGCATTTTGATTTGGATTTCGGTGTGTTGGTTTGCGTGGCTTGTGGAGGGCGAGGTTTGAGGTGAGAACTGAGAGTCTACCCTCTGGTAATTTAACATAGCTATTGAAAATGGCCATTTATAGTGGATTTTCCCATAAAAAATGGTGATTTTCCATTGCTATGTTAGTTTACCAGAGGGTAGTCACAAAGTTCCACCATGTCTCACCTATGACGTATCAAAGTGGGGCAACGTCCAACGGATCGGTCGCTGTGTACAACATTTGATGATTGACCATGATTTTTTCACCAAACATGGCCATCAATGGGGAGTAAAAAACGCCCAACGTAGCTTCAATTGACTCCCAGGGACCATCAGCACCGGTCCCTCACTAGGCCGAGAACTTTTCCTTCGACTCAGACTTCATCCCCTCCTATGTGGCGGTGAATCGACCTTTGCTAATTAAAGGTGAGGTCCACGCACCACAAAAGTCAAAACCCCCTGGGGCCGCCATCTTGCGATATCTTGCGCCTTGGGCCGGGAGGGAGTGATAGGTCAAAGCTACATGTCGAATGTGGGTGTCCGGCAGAAAAGTCGAGGTTCAGTTCCCGAGTTCCTGGCAGGTGGTGCCATGCATCTGGAAGCCATGAGCTGGTCAGATTATCGACACCTTTTGGCAGATCTGGGCAACGAGGTGGTCCAAGCTGCTCCAGTGCCATACTCGAAGAACATGGGTCTGTCTGGAGGCGGAAATGGGGGGGGCAAACCGACCAATTATTCAATCTCAACAGCCAGAAATATTGGAACTGATTGATACTTTAATAGAATCAATAAGATAAGCCAACTGTTCCTATTCCTCTTCCATTGGAGAAATCCAATCGTTTGCACGGGATCGCGCCAGAGAAGTCCTTGTCAGGTACTGAAGCGCCCCTGGCCCAATTACTTTCGTCTCCAAAGGTGTGGCGAAGTGAAGAGCCGCCTGCAGGGGTCTCTCGTTCCAATGAGTTCATCAAGTCAATTGTGAGTAGGAACCATCTTATTTGGATATACCCTCTGGTTATTTAACATAGCCATGGTACAGATGGCCCATAGAAATAGATGGTTTACCTATTATAAATGGTGATTTTCCATGGCTATGTTAAATAATCAGATGGTATATTTGGCTGAACTACCAGAGTTATTCAACAGAAATTGCAGATCATGTCGTGACTGCAATGCAACCCATCATGACAACTCCAATCTCAACATCAACATCAGCACTTCAGAACCACATGTCAACTTCATAATCGCTCATGGGACCGATGGGACCCCCCAAAATCTCCCAACCCCAGGTCCTAGAGCCTTCGGCTTCAGCCCCCTCATACATCTTCGATGCCAGCGTCCTGCGCCATCGCCGGGACGTGGTGAAACGTGCCACGGTGCTGGGTACGGCCTACATGGAGCGGCACATGTCCCACGTCCGGGTGCCGCAGTTCGGCGTGGGCTTCCGGGGTGCCGGGGCGCCGATGCACACGCACCACGCGGCGCTCAACGCGTCCTTTGCAGGACCGGGGTGTTGATGGAAGATATGGAAGTTCAGTGTGAGTTCAGTAGTGGATGGGCGGATGATAATACATTTTTATATATTTGTCTGCTGGATGCCATTGGAGCATTTGGGGAAGCTGGCAGCTAAGGGAATCTAATACGGCAATGGAATCTCTCTGGTGACAGGAAGACCATCAAGAATTCATCACCCCAACACGACCTTTTTTCAGGTTGGTGACATATGCTGACAGTGACAGATGATACTGGTTGGTGGTTTGGCACATTTTGGCACATTTTTTTAAATCTTTCCTATATAATTATTGGGAATAACGTGAACAACTGACGAATATTTTTCAGAGGGGTTGAAACCACCAACCAGGATATATTTGAGCCAAATAGACACGGAATGATCTTGTACCATTTGGGGAAGCATTGGGGAAGGTCAACAAAATGCTGAACCATGGAAGATCTCTCATGTTCAACCGGAAAATATGGTCTCAGGAAAGAAGCGCTGGTTCCTCTGTCCACCCGAAGTGGCCTCTTGGAGCCTGGACCCAGTGTCTGGTTGGAGGGAAACGGATCGCTTCAAGAGTCACCTGGCGGAAACGAGGCTGGAGCGGCCGGGTCAAGCTGTGGCAAAAAATGAACAAATTTGGCAGGGATCAAGAAAGTAGAAACCATCATAAACATCATAAACCATGAATATTTCGTGGAAATTTTGACCCAAAGAAAGGGCACTTTCGGCCCATGGCCATCCATGGCCCTTTCCACATTTCAGAGACATTCCAGACATTTTTTTTGGGGTCACTTGATGTGGACTCCATCGGGAACATTTAGGTCAGCGCGACGCGGGGCTTCTTCTGGAATTGGAGCAGGACGGTCAGAAAGATCGACGAGCTGAAGTTTGGTTTTGCCAAATAAAGTAGTCCCCAAACAGAATCAACAGATAGTATATATATATAAAATATATATATACATTACTTTTTACATTAAAAAAGTAATTAGCTTCCCAAAACTTACCACTATTTTATTTTGATGTCACTAATTAGATTGTGCAAAAATCCATTTTCCTGGGGGCCATAGACATTCAAGAAAAAACCCCTAGGGAACCATGTGCTCCGGGGCGCCAATTGCTAACCACGTGAGGTGCACCCGGCATCCAGCATCAGTTTCCATCCCATTCCGGCACTTTGCATTCAATTTGCTATCCTTTTCCATCCCAAATTCATGAATTTTCCATCAATTTTCCCAAATTCATAGGGGTTTTGCTATACCCATTACTGTGGAATCCCATTCATGACTGTGGGATGACCAGGGGCCCCATTCATCCCGGCACCCCATGAATTTCATGGTGGAATCGTCACATTGAACATGAGTCCCTATTGGTCCTCCAAACTATTGCTATATCTATTGCAATATCTATGAATGATCTATTGGTATCTATTATCTTATGGTTTCTATTGATTATAGCTGTTAATGATATCTATTAATTATCTGTTGATATATGGGTATGGATCAATACCTATTAATACCATTTTTAGTGGGATGAACATCCATTTACCAGCTATTTTGATGTTCACCAGGGGTACAAGGTCTTGACACACTGCCATATATCTATTGGTATCTATTGGTCCCCAAGATTTCCCATGAATCTTCCATCAACGTGCAGGAACCTGGCGACTTGCTCTTCGTCCCGGAGGGCTGGGGCCATGCGACGATCCTGGAGAGCTATGCAGCAGCTCGATCAACCACGTGGGGAAAAATCCTCGTTGAAACTGCCGGGCTTTGGATGTCTTTGGTGATCGGATTGAATGTCTGGCAGTTTCAGCTCTTGTCCTATGAGTCCTATGAGTCCTATGGTTTTTCTATTTCACAAGATTTTATTCTGTATTTGGAAGATGGCCCATTGCCAATATTGCCACGACAATAAACCATGTTTTCGCCGATGCCATGTCCAAGGTTGGTGTGGCACAAGAATTTGTGCCTTGGACCAGCATCCATGGCAACTCGGACGACGCGTTTCGGTGGGCGACGCAGAAGATCTGGTGCTTCCACACGCAGTGTTTCGAATTTTCTGGTTGAATGATATTGAATAATGTTGAATAATGTTGAATAATGTTGAATAATGTTGAACAGAGTATATATGAGTATATATTATTATTATTATTTTTTAAACATCATTGTTATTATTATTAATAAACATTATTGTTATTATTAATAAACATTATTGTTATTATTAATAAACAGTATTGTTATCATTATTTTTTAAACATTATTGTTATTATTATTAATAAACATTATTGTTATTATTAATAAACATTATTGTTATTATTAATAAACAGTATTGTTATCATTATTTTTTAAACATTATTGTTATTATTATTAATAAACATTATTGTTATCATTATTTTTTTTAAACATTATTGTTATTATTAATAAACATTATTGTTATCATTATTTTTTAAACATTATTGTTATTATTAATAAACATTATTGTTATTATTAATAAACATTATTGTTATTATTATTTTTTTTAAACATTTTTGTTATTATTATTAATAAAAATTATTGTTATCATTAGTTTTTAAACATTATTGTTATTATTAAAAAACATTATTGTTATTATTTTTTTTTTTAACATTATTGTTATTATTATTAATAAACATTATTGTTATTATTAATAAACATTATTGTTATTATTAATAAACATTATTGTTATCATTATTTTTTTAACATTATTGTTATTATTTTTTAAACATTATTGTTATTATTAATAAACATTGTTATCATTATTATTTTTTAACATTATTGTTATTATTATTAATAAACATTATTGTTATTATTTTTTAAACATTATTGTTATCATTAATAAACATTATTGTTATTATTTTTTAAACATTATTGTTATTATTAATAAACATTATTGTTATTATTATTAATAAACATTATTGTTATAACTTATTTTTTAAACATTATTGTTATCATTATTAGTAAACAGTATTGTTATCATTATTTTTAAACATTATTGTTATTAGTATTAATAAACATTATTGTTATCATTATTTTTAAACATTATTGTTATCATTATTTTTAAACATTATTGTTATCATAGTTATTAGTATTAATAAACATTATTGTTATCATTAAACATTATTGTTATAACATTATTGTTATCATTTCTTTTAAACATTATTGTTATTAGTATTAATATTGTTACATTATTGTGATCATTATTTTTAAACATGATTGTTATCATTATTTTAAACATTATTGTTACATTATTTTACATTATTTTATTTTTAACATTTATCATTTTTTATTTATCATTATGTTTAAACATTATTGTTATCATTATTTTTAAACATTATTGTTATCATTATTTTTAAACATTATTGTTATCATTATTTTTAAACATTATTGTTATCATTATGTTTAAACATTATTGTTATCATTATTGTTATTAACATTATTGTTATCATTATGTTTTAAACATTATTGTTATCATTATTTTTAAACATTATTGTTATTAGTATTAATAAACATTATTGTTATCATTATTGTAAACATTATTGTTATCATTATTTTTAAACATTATTGTTATCATTATTTTAAACATTATTGTTCATTCATTATTTTTAACATTATTGTATCATTATTTTAAATCATTTTTTTTGTTGTTATTAGTATTATAAACATTATTGTTTTAGTATTAATAAACATTATTGTTATCCTTCTTTTTAAACATTATTGTTATCATTATTTTTAAACATTATTGTTATTAGTATTAATAAACATTATTGTTATCATTATTTTTAAACATTATTGTTATCATTATTTTTAAACATTATTGTTATCATTATTTTTAAACATTATTGTTATCATTATTTTTAAACATTATTGTTATCATTATTTTTAAACATTATTGTTATTAGTATTAATAAACATTATTGTTATCATTATTTTTAAACATTATTGTTATCATTATTTTATAAACATTATTGTTATCATTATTTTTAAACATTATTGTTATCATTATTTTTAAACATTATTGTTATCATTATTTTTAAACATTATTGTTATCATTATGTTTAAACATTATTGTTATTAGTATTAATAAACATTATTGTTATCATTATTTTTAAACATTATTGTTATTAGTATTAATAAACATTATTGTTATCATTATTAATAAACATTATTGTTATCATTATTTTTAAACATTATTGTTATCATTATTTTTAAACATTATTGTTATCATTATTTTTAAACATTATTGTTATCATTATTTTTAAACATTATTGTTATCATTATTTTTAAACATTATTGTTATTAGTATTAATAAACATTATTGTTATCATTATTTTTAAACATTATTGTTATTAGTATTAATAAACATTATTGTTATCATTATTGTTATCATTATTATTATATATAAACTCTTTGTTTGGTGGTTTCAACTGTGTTTTTCCGCCAGACTTTTCGCCAGAAATGGGATGATCCCCAACGACTTGAGTCACCGAGGATAGCGGCCACGGTGTCTCCGTAGAAAAAAAACACATCGCGCGGCAGCAGATCAGTGGAGGATCAGTGGATAGATATAGTGGATAATGATGGTTAATGATGGTGTAATAATGGTGTAATAATGGTGTAATAATGGTGTAATAGTGGTGTAATAATGGTGTAATAATGGTTAATAATGGTGTAATAATGGTGTAATAATGGTGTAATAATGGTGTAATAATGGTGTAATAATGGTGTAATAGTGGTGTAATAATGGTGTAATAATGGTTAATAATGGTGTAATAATGGTTAATAATGGTTAATAATGGTTATAATTAAACCATTATAGTGATATGTTTGTGATAATGGTTAATCTAATGGTGTAATGAAATAGTGGCTAAAACAGTGATTAATGATGGTTATAACTGGTGATTTCTATGGGATTATATGTTTGTGATATATATATAGTGATATTAGTGATATAGTGATATATTAGATCACCTGGTGATGTTGGTGATATATATATATAGTCTAGTGATATATAGTGATAATCACCAGGAATAGGAGAGGAACAAGCTGAGATATGTTGGGATCTAACATTAACATCGACCAGAACGGGCATATGATGGTTCTTTTTTCATGGGGATATTACATTGAAGTCCCCGAACCAAATGGTGGGTTTTGTCGGAAAATCATCGAACTAAATCGGAGATTTTCCAGCAAAGCATGTTTGATTGCCAGAGTGAAATGGAGGATCCTCCAAGCGCTGGTTTGTCAAGCTTTCAACGAAAGCTCATGGGCGGAATTCCATTTGATGATATTTGATGGCTTTGCTAACAGCTTTGAATTCCGGCCAGATCTCACTGGTGCTGAAGCCAGAAGCTGGCAAGTCTTTCGGCAAACCAACAAAGATATGGGAGAAATGGAGGCCATTCATGCATTCCAATATGATATATAGCACCCCCCAAAAAGATCGACACGTGATTTATCATGATTTATCACCAAACTTGAGTGGGGTTTACTTTTCACTATAACATGATGTTATATAAATATATATAAATGATGGATCATGATGGGGGGTTACTAGTTACCTATAACATGTTTTTTTTTTTTTGTGGTGATTACTATAACATGATGTATATATCAGGTGTCCCAGTCGATCTCCCGGACTGCCATTGGATTCAATTGGCTCCTGAACCGCGTCGATGTTTAGTGGGGAATTTTCACAGGGAACCCGTCTTTTTGGTTGGTGGTTTTTAGCAATATTTTCAGCATTTTTCAGCTATAGATCTGGGATAATGATCCCCAATGATTGGATGGTAACAATGAACGACAACGGTTTCCCGATACCTGAAATCACTGAAATCTATGATGGACTGCCGCAGGTGGCGTGCTGCGGAAGTGGGAACTCAGGAGGCGACGAGTCGCGATGCCGTTTTTGGTTTCTGCTTGGCTATGCTCGAAAGTATAGCCATCTCCAAAAAGATAGAATACCTATACCCTCTGGTTATTTAACCTAGCTATGGAAATGGCCCATTTACAGATGATTTTCCCATTAAACACCTCCATTTATAATGGATTTTCCATAGCTATGTTAAATAACCAGATGGTACATAATTAAATAATCATGAAAATAGCAGGGGATCACTTTTCTATTTCAATTTTTTTGAGGATTATATGACATATTCAGCCTAAAACGATATGGTTTGAAGACCAAGCAGTGACCAAAATCCATGCCTTCGATGTGAAAAGGAAACCCACACACACTTCTGCATCTTAAATAAAATCCGCTGCATGTTCCAGATTTAGGGAATCCTGCTTTACACTGTCGTCTGTTTGGTCTGCTATTGCTTTGTCTTCGTGCACGTCGGAACGTCCAGCCTGTGCGCCCTACCAATTCGTAAAACAGACGAATGTAAGGGTCAAAAACTAAGTCTCATCAATATATAATGTTCTTTTGGTGAAAATAGAGGGGCCGGTTTGGTATACCATCTATCATCATTTACCTGTTGTTAAAGGGGTAAACAAACCGATTACCGCAGGGTTGCTGTGGAAAATGAGGATATTGTTTTTTGCCGGTGCCGGCACAGAGTTCGTCAATATTCCAAAAAGTTCTGGGAATTGGAGTTTCTTGAAAGCATCAAACGATGTCAGTCTATGGCAGCGCCTCCGGTAGGTGATCGCAGGATGATGATCCACTCTCTTTTTTGGGGAGGGGAACAGAGTTCTCTTAACCAAGACCCCGTAGACTTGAAACTTGAATGACCTCTATTCTGACCGTGCAAGATCTGCTGGTGATCCTGTGGCGTGGATCCAAAATGTACAGTAAAAAAACACATCACCAACATGTCAAGATTAGGAGAATATCCCAAAGAGTTTGCAATACCAAGAGAATGAGAAACATAGATGCCCTTTTCCCATTGGTTGGTTGATTAATAGAGGATCCATCATAGAATGACTTTCCCAGCTATAGACCTCCGTTTAGTTTGGGAATTTCCCAGCCACGTTTGGTGACAGAGGCAGCTCCGACACAAACCTTGGAGTTCCAAGAGGCGCTGGAGCTGGTCATGGCCTCCATTTTGGAGGACGAATCCCCATGTTAAACACCCCCATGGTTCATGGATGTTCATGACAATATGTGTAAATCCCAAACTACTACTAAAACATACACTAGACAACCATGGTTTTCTGGAAGGGCTTTTTTTTGTGACCGGAAGTCCAAAATCGAAACGATACGAGGATGGGCCAAGCCTTGCCAAGGACAGGTGGCCATCCTAGTCCTAGCGACAGAAAGACCACAGCTGTGGATCACCTTGCTCTGGGGGAATCATAGCCGCATAGCCACGAGATGGGGGAAATTGATGGGAAATTGGGGTGTTTTACATCCCCTTTTTACATTTTTTACCCAGTTTCCTCACTGGGCTGTTGGGAGCAGCCCGGTACGTTTTCTGTAGCCATGTCCCATCAACGGGCCGCGTCCTGGTTCTGGAGACTTGCCAATTGCCAACTGGTTGAAAGAGGAATATGGGTACGGATCAAAGCATCTTCGACCATATTTTGGGAGTATATTTAAGCAGCAAACATGGTGATTTGGGGTTGGATCGAAAGATCAAGTGCAACATTTTTTCAATGGGAATTTCAGGATCCTAAAATGGAGGTACTGTACCATATTTTTGGCCATATTTTGCTGGGATATTCCCTTACATAGGCCTAAAAAATAGGCCTTATATATATGGTAGGTACCTCCAATTTAGGTTCCTGAAATGGCCATTGATTTTTGGGAGGGATGAATGATACAGATGATTAAACATCCAGCTATTCCCAGCTATTCCCGCAGGCAGTGGCCCAGATTCTGTTTCAGCGATGTGACGCCAGAGGACGGGGATGGCACTTTTAAAGCCAGGTATTAAATGTATCTGGGTGAAAGTCTCATTGGAATTCATGTGGTTATTGATGATGAACTTGATGACTATTGATGGTTATTGATGGCTATTGCTATTGGCTGTTCAACCAAAAATGATGAACATGAGCTTTTTTGGTTTCCGGTAGTGTGATTTTCTTTGCTTTTCAAGATACAATATAGATCCAAACTGTAATTATGGATTAAGGTTATTGGATCCTCCTTTTTCATCAGATGGAGAAAGATGAGCTGCACTGCTTGGGGACAGGAATGGGTTAGTCGTCGGCTTGTTGACATAGCTTAACTACTTACAATGTCTGGGATGCACATATAAATATTGAAACGCTCCTACAACTTATATCCCATAGAATATGATCATGATATGCATAGTGATATGCAGCAAGTTATGGGGGAAACATATCCCATGCAATGGAGAATATATATATATATCCCACATATCCCAAAACTACCCACGAGATTCGGGGTTTATTTTCGTGCAGGATGCGGCACCCTCTCGTGGAAAGATGGAGAGGTGCGTTTCTCTACCGTTTTTTTTTTTAAGGTGAAGGTGCTTTGGTGAACCAAAAGATGCGGATTTAACATGAGAGAATGATGGATACCCCGGGATTTCGGCTCCAACCGTTCTGGGAGCCATTTATTTGGAGATCACCTGAGATGGTGGGCTGTTGGATCAGTCAGGGAGGGCAAAAAGCAGGCCCACAGCCCCAAAATGGGCCCAAGAACGCTTCGCAAAACCAAAGGAACGTTTCACTAGGTCCATGCATGCCCCGTGCTGTCTTGACAGCCACAAGCAATGCAAAGACATTTGTACAGCCGGCGGCAATGCACAGGACCCTGAGCGCAACCCCCCGGCACCGCCCGACATCAAAGTTGACTTACTTCCGCCTTTGTGAGTGGCAACGCTGATTCCTGGGGAGCGGGGCCAGGTTCGCGTGCGCATATCCACATACATCACGCGGAAGCAGCGTTAAATTCGCAATTCGCTTGGCCGCAAAGCCAGAAAGAATGAGCTCAACAGCTACTAAGGAGGATTTCGCAATTCGTATTGGCTCGGCCGCAAAACTATGCAAAAATACTAAGAACATCTAAGAACATGAAATTAAAAGAAATGGTATCCCATTCTATTTTTCAAATTCGAGGGAAATTCTTATAGTTGTTTTGGGTCCGAGCCATTGTGGTTTGCAACTCATAGTAGAGATTTAACAACATCCCATATGATTTGACCAAGACCTCCTTTTTGATGGGTTAAGCCCCTTATGATATCCCCAAATCAAGTCATGAAAACCCTTCTGAGGTGATGAACTGCCTGCAGCAACTTCTCATGGCGTATCGGATACCTCTTCCTGAGCTGCCCGGGAGTCCGGTTGTGGAGTGAAGGTTGGGTGAAGAGTAGGTGCCGCAACCACTAACCACATATCCTATATATACACATATATTATATGTATCAGTTATGTATAGACATGTGATCTGTACATTTATAGGTGTATCTATCTATGTTCCATCCATCCATGCATCCAGCCATCCATCCCACTGGGTACGCCTGGTGAACCGACTGGTGGAGGATGACGAAGACTATGATTAGCCATGGATAACAAACATGGTGATGAAACACCTGAACTGGAGGCGTGTTTGGATTTTCTATTTTTTTGCTTGATCTTGGTCAAAATTACATCCCAAACTAAAGATTCTTGATCGCCATCTGTGTTGTGTCCTTTCCCTTGTTTCGACTCATTGCATTGTTATACAACACCGTAGTTGCGAACCAGTTCTGAGATCTTCCCCCTATCGACAAACCTTGCCTGATAAATTGGGGACGCACCCCGCGAAAGGGATCAGTTGCTAGAAAAATGGAATCTCCAATTGAAGCAACTGGGGAGTCATGAATCTTGGGCACATGTGTCAGCACAGCATGTAGGTATGCACTTATATATGTATATAAATACAGTATTGTAGGTATGTGCTTGGGTTGCATGCAGTGTATGTCGATATTGACCTGGGTATTGGCATTCTGAGGAATGACATTCTGTAGCTACATGCGCAAACACGCATACACAGTACAATGTACACGCTTTGACATACATGTTGTGATAATGGTGATACCATTTTGTGATATTGGTGATACTCATAGTGGTGGTGATAACTTAATAACCATGGTAATCACAATGATACCTGTAAGGATGAATACAACAGCAACAACGACAACGACACTTAGCATTGCGATTATTTCATGAATATGTTTGTCACTATCACTATTACTATTACCTTTAGTATAATGATGAATCATAATTGCCATCTGAGGTGATTATCATTACTCTATCAATACAATACTTAATTATGATGAGTACACCATTACACCTACTATTATCACTGCTTCCAATATTGTGATGACAACCGTAACTACGACATGGTTCTCCAAGATTAAGATCATATTTATATGTATATTTATATTACCATTACAATGGCTATCACTATCAGTAGCACTCTGAGTATGACTAGCTACCTACCTTTGCAATTCTTATTGCTACTGCTATCATTGTCGGTCCGCTTAGTATTACCCTATAGTATGAAACCATGAATATGACTGCGACTCAGCTGTATCATTTTATTACTATCATATTATGATCTTATTATATCTATGAATAAAACAACATACTATCACTACTATTGCCAATCTTCTTATGATAGTAATAGACACGATAGATATGGCATTTCTTATCACTTACTATGGCCATTGATTTTCTCCTCACTGAGTCATTACCACGAAGCGGTGGGGCAGTCCTAGGTCACCTGAGAGCCTGTTGGCCATCTATTCCCAGGCCAGTTGCGGCCAGTTGCGGCCCGGTCACAGTTGGGTTTGCACCAAGACAAGAGTATTTGATTGAGAAGAGACTTGTGCTAGGCAGTTGTATTCGACAATGGATGGTCCCAAAGTTTGAGCGAATTTCATCTCCTTATCAGCCATTGAAATGTCCAGTTAAGTTTGCTCTTGACTTACATCCCCGGTTTGCAAAATAAAAATCCATCTGAGGACATAGCCTCTGGTAACTAAACCTAGCACGCCAGGGACATATTTCAACAGCTGCAGTACATAGATCATAGATTTATATCTACATTCATGGAAAACATGTCCATTTTCTAAGGGTTTTCACCACCAAATCCTCATCTTTGATTTCTATATTTTATCATATTTCCATGGCCAGGGTGAGAGTAGCATGCAGTGATCTCAGCATGTTTTCTTCAGGTCAAGGAGAACAACTCCGAGGTCGACGCGCCACAGAAGTTCGCGGGACAAATTGATTATTGGTTGAACCCAACAAAATGAAGTGGCTCAAAAAACAACTCTAATATTCCTCCATCGAAAAGGGGAAAAACATATTTAGCCTTTCACCTACCACCTATGGTTTTTGATGTTTGATATCCAAAAATTGTTGTTGGCATCCCCAGGATAGTCTCTTTTGGCTTACCCATGTTGAGAAAAACTTTCCGACCAGCCACTACTTACATCCCATGGTATAAACCACTTGAAAGCCGTTTAAAACCCCATGTACTGTATTGAATCTTGACATGAACCATCATGGAAACCATGTCTTGGGGGTAATCCATCCATTGGGCAAATCCGCATCAGACGCATGTGCCTTGAGCCTGCTAGGTGGAAGGTTTAACCTTGCAACAGATGTGCGACTTTGCACAGAAGGCCCCCAGGGATCGGTGTAACTTTGGGTGATGAAAAAAGAGACATGTAAAACCCCCCACAATAGAATAACCTCCAAAATGATTGAAAAGTCAACACCTCCAAAAGAATTGTGTGAAAATAATATAGTTACTTAATATATATATATACATAATTGTGATAATTTTTGCTTTCCTATCAGTTTTTGATTCTTTTTGGAGGGTTGCTCTCCACGGCCATTTCATGGCCCATGCTCCGCATCGGCAGAGCCAGGTTTCGGAAGCTGCAAGCCGCTGGGAGGTGCGATGTCATGACTGTGACTGTGACTGAAAATAGGATCTACAGTACCTTCAAAATAGCCTTGTGAATGGGGAACGAATCCGAAAAAATCATCAAATAAAAAAAAATGGGTACCATATTTTCAGACAGACACAAAAGGGAATTGACATGAAACCACCAAACATATCCATGCGGAGTAAAGAAGTGGCTACAGCCATTGACTGGGGAATATGCATGAATGTGATGATCAACACTGATCAATTATATAGTGGATTTTGGGATACCACATTTTCTGACAATCCCATATGATTGCTTGAATCACCTTCCAAAACTCCTCCATTGGTCAAATCTCTTTTCCCTGGGGTAAACATAGACATAGATGCGGAACATGGTCTATTTACAATCATTTATTATAGATGACCAACGAATGGTGAATTTCCACATCCATGTTAGTTGCCGTTAGTTTACATCCAGGTTAGTTACTGTTACCCTCTGGTAAACTAACATAGCTATGGAAAATCACTATTTTTAATGGGTAAATCCACTATAGATGGCCATTTTCAATAGCTTTTTGTATGTTTACCAGAGGGTAGTTACTGTGAATGTCCAAATCCCAACCTTTGGCCGTTTGATTTTGGCCGCTTCCATCCGATCCCGAGTGAACTCTGGATCATGACGGAGCGTCCCCCACTAGCAGGTGAGCGACGAAAGCCAGGAGCAGCCTCAGTGCCATGGTCGAATCTTTAGCTCTTGGAGTCCCAATTTCTATCAATTTCTTGTTGTTAGAAAGATTGCGTATATATATATATATATCTAAAATTAATTATCTAAATATGATGTATATAATTGTATATACCCACATCATCAAGCAATGGAACTATATACACCATATTCCCATTAGTTGTTCGTTGATAAAAATAACACCTTTTGTCATAAACCATAGTAAGCCAATCATATAATTTATAACTATATGATACTATATGGATGTTTCCTAAGTTATGAGGGTACCTGCAGATCATCCCATCATGGATGAGCAAACTATAGTATTGAAAAATCATGGTGACTTGGGGATTCCAATATTTGTTTTAAATTTGAGGTTACTATACATATTTGCATAACATAATTCATCATAATTCTATAATTAGTTTTGATGTTTGTGGATGGCCTGAAATCCCAAACAGGGTTGAGAAGTTTGACCTTCATCCTCATAAGAATTTCATTTTTTTGATGCTTAGAATCCCAAGATCTGTCCTTTAATTTAAGGCAGGTCGTCATTGCCATCGAATTTGGTAAGTGGGTAGCGGATGGTAGCGGAAGTAACATGGCTCAGCAGTCTCCCATTCAGGATTATGCCAAGTAGATGTCCAAGCATGGCTTGCCCTTGACCACCCTTGAGCCAAGGCTGCGACGTCAGGTGCGAAGGAAACCGAATTTCGCCAGCCAGTCAGCCACAGCATGCATGTTGGTTTCCCAATGTTTCCTAGATGGTATAGTCCCGTAATTTGAAGCCTCAAACTTTGGACATCCCGGTCTGTTGATGTCCTACCCTTCCGAGCCGACGGATTTCCAATTGGCAATTTGGCGGATAGCCAGGGAAACCATCCCTGACAATGGCCTCAAACCAGCTTTTGGAATTATAATTATTTTGTGAGTTTCCCAGATAATTGAAATCACCTTCAGTTCATCACTCAGGCATCCCACTTGGAACATCATACTGTACCAAGGCATCCCACTTGGAACATCATACTGTACCACTTAGTAAGGGGCTACTGTAACGACAAGCCTGCTTAGCAAGTCCCCTAAGTGGGTTATCCATGTAATTCCATGCATGTACTAGCATTACACATAAATGAATGTATAAATAAACACATAGATATAAAATGATATAAAACACACACACACAAAAACAGATCTTAAAAACTGAAGACATAGATAAAGACACCAATAGTTAGACGATTGTAAACGGTAACTACAGCTATCATTGCACCGCCAGTTGCAAGCTGCGCCTGCTGCGTGGTCCTGGGACGCTAGCATCGCTTAGGAGCCGATGGGATGGGTTGAAGTGTTGGGAATCTTTTAGGATATTTATATAATGAACTATAAGACTATAATATATATATATACATGATTATCATGATGATAGTACAATTATCATGATATCATATCATAGTATAATATATATATATAATTAATATATAAATATATATATATATATATATAATATGATGATATCTGTATAATGCACGATACTTGGTGCTTCATCCTACTAAGTTTGCAATCCCAGCTGGCCCAACTATTATTGTTGGACCCTATTTATTCTGTTTACCCCACTGAAAAAACCAGGTCTATCAGTGTCTATGATATTCTAGTCTACTTATATAGTAAGTAGGATGTGCCCACCATTTGCAGATCATTTTCCCGGTGCCATGGGGTAAGCGTAGGGCCGCTTTTGGCCGTAGGGTACCATCAGATCCGATCAGAAATAGAGGTTTTAACCAACACAATTTGGAGGTTTAATCAACAAGAATGGGGCTAATCAAAAATCAAAGTCACACATGGCAGACCCCATATCACCCGACTGTTTAGAACATCATTTTCTCCACGCAAGTTGCAATTCTGGGGTATACATACCCAATTGACAAAAGCTTATGGAGATGTATGGAGGTTTCTTGCAATCGGGAATTTCAAAATTATTTGCGCATGGTGTTTCTTAATGGAGAAACCAATAAATGATTAATGCATGAACTTTGGTAAATGCATACTTAAATTCTCACAATAATGGGGTGATTAATGTACTTTTTAACATGTATTTTTGAGAAGCAATACCTAATTACTGGATTCGCTGAAGGACATTTGATGTTTCTTTCCCACAGCTCAATCCAGCGGGTCACAATCCAAGATTTTTTCTCGTATGAGATATGTAAGCTCTATTTGGGTAGTTTAATCATGTGATATTGTATTGAGAAACCATACCAGATTTACCCATTGACTTACCATTTGAGGGTATTGAAATCTAGTACCCAAAAACGCGGGTTTGACGAAGTTTTGGGCCATCGGCCATGAGAATATCATTATATTGCCCAGCTTGAAATCGACAAGATTCTCCTGCCTTTGACCAGTATGGAAAAAAGATCATCCAACTCCAACTATTGCTCTGTGGTAGATCAATCTGGCAAGGGGAAACCCATTTGGTTAACATATTGGAGGTATGATTTTTCATGCTCCGTATGATGCCCATTGACTAGTATTCTTGTATATTCTTGTGACGGCTGCTTCAACCAGTTGCTCATGTTGGATCAGGTGGAGAGGTTGAACCTGGGGACAGCGGATGCCCGAAAAAAGTCTGAGAATGGAGTGGGTCAAACTCGAAGACCTGCTTGGAACCCCAGAATTTGACCATGCTTAGTGTCCTTTTCCTATATAGTTGTTTCAACTATATATATATACATATGTTGATTTCCATCCTACCAGGTCCTACCATGATCACTGTAGTTGACGAGTATTTTTTGGATGGGTCGAAAACACCAAGCACTTTCAATGGTTTTAACCATCCAAGTTTGGTGGTTGGTCGAAGCTCGGGGCACCTTAGAGAGTGGTTTAATTTTAAAGATATTCGAGCGGCCGCCCTAGCGACTCACACACGGATGCAGTGTGCGCTCCGAAGTGTTGAGTGTTGAAGCCATTGCGCAGAAAAGAAGCAATTCCTAGCGATAGATCGGCAGGGGTGGAGTCACTCAATCAGTAGATTGGACATTTTTACCAGGACATCAAACAAAACTCAACAGCACCTAGAGTTTTTAGGTCAACAGCAGAACATACTCTAGTCATCTCGAGTCTGTTGAGTTTTGGTGATATTTTCGACAATTCTGATTCATACCCCACATAATGTTTCCTATCTGACGACTGAATACCAATTTTTGCGGAAGGAAGAAGAGACCTCGCCTCGGTTGCATGGCCATGTCTTTACTGGATGTATTATAGTCTTATGGTCAAACTTATGGTCGTACACTTGTATTTAGGGCTTGTTTGGGCTATTTTGGGCTTAAATGGGTTTGCTACATATCACATCCAACTGGCAAAAATTCTTCTATCAGGGGATCAACAAACAACCATAGTTCGTGACGAAAGATAGAAACACAGAGACCATCTGGGAATGAAGCATCTAAGGGATTGTGACGTGTGGTTGTTTGATGATTGGTTGATGGTTGATGGTTGATGGTTGGTTGATGGTTGATGGTTGATGGTTGATGGTTGGTTCATCGGGATTCCCATGATCGAGTAAATCGAGTATGAGAATCCCCATCAAATCAATGAGTGTTGTCCGTTTTTGCACCATCTAGGGGCTGTCTGCAGTGTTTTGGTTCTGTAGCTCAGAGAAGCACAGAGACTCACAAGCCACGCGACCGCGACTCGGGGCTTGTTTGTTGCGAGGCCGGTGGACAGAAGTCGCTTTTGGGCCACTGCTGTTGAGGCCTCTTTCCAGGCTACAGAGGCTACTGGACGCAGCGGGAGCTGTAAGCTTGGTGTTTGCTTTAGGTTTGTACAAATAGAGCTGGTGTCACAAAGCAAACCAAGGACACTAATATATTGAGATACATTTTGCACCATTGATTGGGAATCACTGCAATTAGAGAACTTGCGAATATATATATATATATATACACATATAATTTTATACATATATCTATTTTTATATTATATATGATATCTGATCCGGCCCGGCACTTGCATGGTTACCCAACTTCAACTGCAGGTTGAATAGCTGGTCAGTATGAGCTTTGGCCAAGCAGCCCGTGGTGCGGCCTCCTTCTTTCCAGAAGACCGGAAGGAACTTGGCGGCAAATCATACATGATTTGAGTGTATGGTGAAAGATCAAGAACTTCCAGAATTTCACATACACTCAAATCAATAATTTGTGAGAACTCAATGGTACATTGCACATTCAGTGAAATCATTTTGAGTGTATGGTATATGGCATGATATGGCACTGAAAAACATGATCACAGCCGAATCAGCCGAATGGTGGTTTCTTGGCCTTGGCCGGGATCCTTCAACGTTCCGTTCCACCAAGTCAGGCAGGGATCGCACGACGCAACAAAGTCCAACAAGAGCAGTTCTGGGCGCCAGATTGGGGTGGCATGCGGCTGTAAAAGTGGTACAGTAATGCCAAGCGCAGGATTGACTTTAAGTCTTGGCCAGAAATCTGGGGAAGTGGCTGGGTTTTGCATGGTTTTGGGGGTGATGAATCCTACCTCGACATTTCTAGTTGGCGATGACTTTCTCTCATATCTCATAACTCATAAAACAAAAAAACATATACAAAACATATAAAACATAGGGGTGGGACCCACCCAAACAACCAGGTTTGATGAGTTTGAATATTTAGCGCAGATGATTTCTTGGAGCAGAATCGGAAGCACTCGCAGTGTTCATGGCCTTGAGTTGTGAGCCACACCCAGTAGTAACTTCGATTGTTTTCACTTGAACATGTCCTTCTACAGAGGGTTCCGTGCGGGTTCCGTGCCCCATCAAGGGGTCCTTGCAAGCGAGGAGTTTAGTTTTTCCCTGGACCTTCACAGAATCCTCAACCATGGGTGCTGGCGGTGTACCATAGGCAATGACCTCTAACTTTATTTTTAAACCTCAGATGCCCTTGAAGGAAGCATCACCCAAAAACCTGGTTCCGATCCGCCAACTCCAAGACATTCCCCAAGATTCGTGGGGGTTCATGCCCCAGGCTGCCCTGGTTTGAGGTTGTGCAAAGAGCCAAAGCCATCCTCCAGAGCCGACTTCGTTGGAGATCTCAGATCTCACCAGTCATCCCAGTAAGGGCTACAACCCAGGATTTTAGACTGGTTATATTGTGAGATGAATTATTATACACAGTATGTATGTATATATATATAATTTAATATATATATATATACATAGTATGTATGTATATAAATGATTATAAATGTATATATACAGTATGTATATATATATATCTATAATGTATGTATGTATATAACTTTAAAAGTATGTGTATATATACACATATTTATAGTTATATATTTTTACACATTGGAAAACAAGGCCGATCCCTTTGACTACCATTTTGGCCGTTTTGTGTCCTTGCCGCCGCCCAAAACCGCTACCCAGTTCGACCCTCCCAACAGGAGAGGTCTCTGGGCGTTTTCAAGTGCACAGCCGACGCCGGGGCCTTGCTTGGGGACCAGAAAATTACAAGCAAAACGATAGTTTTCATGATCATCAAATGTGGGATCATCATTTTTTCTTTTTGTAAATTGTGGTGAGAATGGATGAATTTGTTTTGCCTTAAATAAAACATGGTTTGCGAATTAGATCACCTTCCCCATATATATATACACACATTTATATGTATATATATGTGTGTGTGTATACAGTGTGTAGATATGAACACATGTCTGTACGTACATAACGACATATAATATGCATGACTATTATGCATTTTAATATATATATATCAACGGATACATAATGGATTTTGTTTATGGATACTAAGGGATATTAGTGATTCTTAATGGATATGAAACATACTAATGGTATATATATATAATATTATCCAAAGTCCAAAGATGGTGACCATAAAAATTTGCTGGAAGAACATCGGGATTTTTCCTCCCCCAGGTTGATGCTGGAAATGGGCGACGACTTCGACGGGCCAAGCAACCCATAGCCTGGGTGCTCGGTAGCGAGCTCCGCCTGGGCGATACAAAAAGATGTGGAGAAACCATGGTGAAAGCCTAGGAACATGATGGAACATGATCGAACATGATGGAAAATGATCTACTTCATCTACTTCTATGGTGGGAATAGTGTAGTAACTCAGTAGTAACCTTTTTGTTTTATGATGTTTTATGCCTCATCCATGGGATTATCAACACAAGAAGACTTACGTTGACCAGGGTTATCGGTGACCAAGTGGATCCTCCAAGTAGGATAAACTAACATAGATGAAAGCCATCGTTTCGGAAAAGAAATTGATCTAAACATGGTGGCATTTCCACATCTTTTTCTATGTGAAAGAGGAGGTTACCCTACAAAAATGAGAGGTTAGCCAAATACAAAAATGAGAGGTTAGCCAAATACGGTTTCACCCGCCAAATACGGGTTCGTTTATCCAATTTTAGGAAATGCTAGTTGAAGGGAAACTTTACAGGGCTTACTCTTACCCTTAGATGTACATGAAAACAACCAAGGTTTCCTGTAAAATGACCCTGAAATTAATCCATTGACGAGAGCTGATCTTCGCCTTTGGAAAGACCCTACCGTACCATCTTGGAATGACTTTGGATCACTGACAAGAGGAAATGGCAATGTCACAGAATTTCCAGTCCCTGCTGAAAATGTGTATATATATAAATATCAAATGAATTCTGTGACATTCAAATTATATCAACCCAACATAAATCTGGGACATGGGACATTTCTATCATCAACCCTTGTTGAGTCCCTTCCTTCTTCTTTTCGCACCTAGCTCAGGACGACCAGCTCTTGGGTGCTCCCTCCGGTGTCGTTGGCGCTGAAGCACATCCCACGGGCCTCCCCAACAGGCGTTTGGCGCCTCCGGCGGATCCTTTTGTCCTTTTGGACTCCATGGAACCCCAAAAAACAGCTGAGTTGATGTGAATGTGGAAATTCCATGAAATTCATCATGTGTTTTTCTGTTTTTCCCGCATTTTCATGCATTTTTTGGTTGCGATTTACGTTTTTCAGGGGCATCATCTCATGGATTGTTTTGCTGTGTTTGGTTACCAGTGTTCACTGTGATGATATACTATGATATACTACATGTGTTGATTGTTTTGGCACATATTCGATCTATTTGTCAATTTGTGCATTCTCAGAGGATCATCCCAATTGGCAACTCAGTTGGATGATGCTTCAAGTCGAGATGGCTATGCCGCTATGCCGGAGTTTTTTTTGCGGAAGCCTTACGAGTTTTCAACCAGGGTTGCTCCATCCTATTGTAGGTGAAGGCAACCTTTTGGCGGTAAATAAATGGGTCATTTTACTTCTTTCAGCCAGTTTCCCCGCCTTGTTTCTGGGGTGTTGGGAGCCTGATCGTGGCCTATTTGGTGCCCAAAAAACGGGCACTCTACAGTAAGATCCAATGGCATAACACTTTAACACCACATTTTTCGCATTTTTAGTGGCCACGAATTGGGGGTGAATCCTCATTTCTAGACAGACCAGAATCAACCATACAATATTATTGGATATAATTACCATCAAATATCCAATAATATCTTTCGCAGTACACATCCCAGGAAATATCACCATTATATCATGGCAGTCCACATTGTGGTTGGTTTGGCATTCTCAATATCATGGATTCCATATTTCACATGATATTCCCGTCATATCCCCACAATATTCCCCACAAGGAGCGTACCGCCCAATTATTCCTCGGTTTCTCAACCCCATCAACACAGCTACAAAGTTATAAATTATATAAATCCACTTAGCATAACTTAGCATAACTTAGCTCATCAATATGATCACTTAGCATCATATGATAGGAACATCAATTTTTTTTTGGGGGGGGTCCCAGCATCATGTTCCTATCATCTGGAAAAGACGGGCCATCGCAGGAGGCTCCGCCGGGCCACGAAGTTAAGTCCCTCGGCATCAAAACGGCATCGGCAACGACGGGACGATGGGGATTTCAGCACCAATTTCTGAGGCAATTTCAGAGCCAATTTCCCAGACACTTTGAAAAGAGAAAGCCTCCGGTTATGACTAACATAGCTGCTATAGCTATGGAAAATCACCATGCAAAAAAAAAATAGGCAAACCTCTATTTCGATTAGGGCCATCTATACCATGGCTATATTAAATAAGCAGAGGGTAAATCACCCATTTACAGATTATTTACTGGACAGATGATTTACCTGTTCAAAATGGCGATTTTCCATAGCTATACACATTAAATAAGCAGAGGGTACACAACAAACATATCACAACATGGAAGCTAAACGGCACTAGGAGGGATTCAAACCAGGAATAGGGAACCAAATGATGACCCAAGTCGATGTCCAACAAACGTGATCTGACATACCAAAGAATGATGGAGAACACACAGAAAAAGATAAAAGGGAGGATCTTGACATAACACAATAAGAATAATGAGGGATATAGCATGCTAAAACATCACCAAGCTTGTGAAAAGAAGAACCATTCGGAGTTTAGTGACGGCTGCTCAGATACCAAACAAGCGCAACTTTCGTGAACTGCATCAGAATTAAGGAACCTTGAAATTCACCAACTCACATTTGCATCGCTGTTGCAAAAACCGTTTTTTTCCTTGGTACCGTCGGGTACCCAATCCGAGATTGCACGGTAGAGAGCGAAGAGGCGGGTGGTGTCGAATGGTTCAACCTGGATCCCAAAATGGAGGGATATTTTATGACCAACAACACACCGGGGATATCATGGGGACGTTCATGAGATCTCCTTATGGGCCAATGGGGGTATATATTATATATATTAGGGGCCTTCTCATGTTGGAGACCCAAGGAAGTTTCAGTGATTCAACCATCAACAAAAATCCCGCCCAAAATCCATCAATGAGGTAACCAAATGGCAGGTCTCCGGCCGTCGGGCCTTCTTTGATCAATGTCCGACCCCTGGGGTGCGGGGTAATCCAGGGTGGCACGTGTAGATGAAATCAAAGCGATTTCAGGATTTTTGTTTGTTGCTGGCGTTCCAAGCTTTTTTTCCATGTGCCCAAATGGGAATTCGACAGCAAGGGTACTTCACAGTACATGATGTGAAGAGAAATTCAAGCCTGTCTAATTGGCCAGCAGTGTCAGCACTGGACAGATCACTCTGAAGTTTTTTTTTTAATGTTGTTTTTTCACATTCAATAGTTCGTTGAAAGAGCAGCGTGCCATT
The DNA here is from genome assembly GCA_947184155.2 of Cladocopium goreaui. NCBI lineage: Eukaryota > Dinophyceae > Suessiales > Symbiodiniaceae > Cladocopium > Cladocopium goreaui. The sequence goes on along the minus strand of CAMXCT020006623.1, from coordinate 436,358 downwards.
GAGTAAATGTACGGTGCCCTCAGCAGAATCCAATTATACATATACATTTCATCCACATACGCATACATATGATAGTTATAACATACACACACATATATTATGTACTACTCTAAAATTATATATATAATATATATATATGTATTTATATATGTTTTTGATAACCAGGCAGTGTGAATGGGATATCCTCCACATAAAATCCAGTCTCAAAAAAGGAGCCCCCATCGAAGTCCCGCTTCCGGAATCCTCCGTGTTCGTCGCCGTGGTGAGTTACTCGTGCTGAAGAATATGCAGAGCTGATTGGCCGACCTGGCCTCCAATCGCTCCGACCTCACTGGGGCAAGGTTTTTTCGAAACTGGAAGTTGGATCAGAGTAGATTCGTGTATGATATGAAAAGGATAGTAAATTACTGTAAAACTATATATATTTGATTCTCATAATTTTGAAATCACACATCGAGGTTTTGGAAGGGAACACAGAAATTCAAGGAGAAACAGGAATGGCAAAAGCCGCAAAAGCCTAATGTGGCTTTATGGTACCCCATTCCATCCCATGTCGTTGAATGGTTTGTGTCTGAAAATCGGATATACCCCCTGGCCATGGCCACTTTAATGGGAACAATGATGATTATATTCAGTTGATTTGGGGGTGTCCCATCATTTTCAGACAAGCCCACTTAAGATAGTTAAGCCGATAATTTACCATATTTTTTTTTGGGTACATCCATAGTCACAGCGATGAGTTCGGGGCCCTTTATTCCATGGATCTCCCATGACCAAGTTACCAAGGCCTCGACCAAAAGAGCAAAGCCTGTTGGTTGAGGGGCCTGGGAACCAAAACGCTTGGGAGCAACATAAATCAACCACAATGTGGATGCCCATGATACAATGGGGATATCGTGGGGATATGAAATAATCGGAGATGTTTTTTTGTGAAGAAAATATGGTGGCTTGGGCAAAGATTAGGATCTACCATGGATACAAATTTGGGCACCAAATTTGTAGCCATTTTGAATACGGAAAATTCAAGAATATTCTGAAAAAAAAGCATGTGGCTTGGTGATGTGGGACCAAGTTTGAGACCTAACCATTCTTAAAGTGCGGAAATGATAGTTTATTAAAACATATTAAAACCACCACATCATTCTGGCATTCTATCTGGCATCTAGTCTGACATTCTATCGGGCAATCTATCTGGCATCTATTCTGACATTCTGTCTGGCATTCTATCTGGCGTGTATTCGGGTCCAGGCGTGCCCAGCTGCATCTGGAGCTCGCGATAAGGTTCGGGTCCAGGCGTGCCCAGATCGGCGACGAGCTGGCAAATATGTAAACTGGGAGAGGAGAAGGAAGGAGGAAGGAGGAAGGAGGAAGGAGGAAGGAGGCAGAGAGTAAGCAGGAGTGAGTGAGTGAGTCAGTGAGTGAGTGATTGAGTGAGGGAGCGAGCGAGTGAGCGAGTCGGCGTGGGCTTAAAAAAAGAGACCCTGACCTGGCAGGTGGGGAACTATTGTATGAGGTAAGAAAACATAGATCGATCACTGTGAATTTTGTTTTGTTCATGGTTCGCAGCAGAAAAAATATGACGAAGCCCCAACTTTCTGGACCATTAGCAAAACTGAAGAATAGCAACAATTGGATTATTTTTTGGGACTAGTTAATCGAAATCCATTTGCACATCCAATTTTTGTCATCTTGATAAAGTTTGATTTTGCCTGGAAGTCCATCGCCAGTGTCTTAAGATTTCTAAACTGCTTCTGCTTCCAGCCTAAGGATGGATTCCAAGTACTTTGCCATGCAGGGTGGCAAACTTGGTTCTGTGCATGCGGTTGATGGAACAGCAAAAACATCAATTTCAATGGTTCGCTGAGAATGGGACATTCCCAGTTTCAATGGTCGAGGATCTTTTACCCAAAATATTCTTTGATCATTTTTCCACTTGAATTGTAATTGCTATTTGGGGGTGTCAATCCCCCAATTTTTCGACGTGCCGGTGTCAGAAATGATCGCCCTTGCCTGCGGTTTCCTCTGGATTTGAGTCCATGGCTTGCTTATTCATCTTATTCCAAGAGACACAGTGGAACAATTCCAGAAGTGAATGGGAAAAACGACGGTTTACCGTAGCATGTCCCGAAAAAATCAAAAAGATGATTTCCGTTTGTTGGCACTTTGTAGAAGAACGCCCGAGCGAGCATTTTTTGATGCCGAGCATATTCAGATTTGGCTGGTGGGGAAAAACGGGATTTCGGTTGGTTTCTGGCAAACCGGATAGCACTCCAAAATGTTGAGAAGACCCGAAGATTATTTCCTTTCAAGTGGAGCATAGCATCCATCCCGAGCATTCGCAGGCAGCATTTCCGGTGCTTCTAAGGTTTTTTATTGTGCATCTCCGTTAGGTTCTTTGGTTCGCTGGAATTTTCAGCACTATATACTTGTCTCAATCCCTACCTGTCATGGGCGGCCCTAAATGCCTGGTTCCTCTCATCTCATGAAATATTTCTATTTTGCTTTGATCAACTAGTTTTTTTTTTGCATTTTCCATCTTTTTGGAGAGGTGTGTGTGTGTGTGCGTGGCTCCATCATTGTGTTTTTGATCATAGGAAGGGGTGGCACAATTTGTGTGTGCAATTTAGTGAAACCAGTGATGTTTACGACAGGTTCATTCCTCAAATTTGTGGAGGTCCAGACTCAGATGCACGATTTCAACTGAAACTTAAAGAAAGAGACATGAAAGAGACTTTTCACTTTTTTTCGACTTTTTTGAGATCTGGAACTTATCCAAATTAGTCGCACTGGCGGATCGATGAATGGGCTCATAGAAAGATGATCTATCTGGGTAAATTGGAGCGACTTCACGTTGCGACCTGACTTTAAATTCTGGTCAGGAAGAGGAATCATCCCAAAGCGACTTTTCAGATTTGTGAGTTGCTATTAGCAAACAATCAAAAATGGTTGACAGATTTCCGGAGTTTATAGTTTCTTCACCAGTTTTGTACTCTAGAGATTGCTATGCAGACCAATATTGGTTGGGGCCCTTCTGTGGGTGTTTTTCACGGAGGGGAACCCACATGGTTATAATATAGTTACCCACGCCTTGGGTATGTAGTCCTTTCACCAATGATGGGAACGCGACCTCCGACTACCAAAATGGCACTCTCTGAAAGTACTTGTAGGGGAGACACCCCAAACAGCCAGTTCAAGGGTAATGACTCAACTAATGGATTTGGGAATGCCATGGAATACCTTATTTTCAATTTTTTTCAAACCCATGTCAAGCTTTGGTGCGAAAGATTGGAGGCACGCCACGCTCATGATCAAGGTCCCGCACAAGCACTTCGACCTGGTTGTTTACACCACACGACATTTCCATTTTCGTAGACGAGACTGTGTAGCGTCCATCCATGAAAGATCATGAAAGCAGGTCTGGCATTCCAGAGTCCCATGAATGAAACATCCGCACTGTGTCCTGGCTCGCCTGAGGTGACATTGAGGACTTGAGCACGTCCGCTTCCGAAGAATGCCCTGAGAGGCAGCAGGGGGTCTTGTTCATGCTCCTCTCTCAGTTTTTTTTGAGCAGCCTTGCCGGAGCAGGCTGAGACTTGACGGTGGGAAGCATGGTCATCAGATCTGCACAGACATTCAAAGGTTTTATTGGTTTGACTGGCATCTTCTTACTCATACAGTGGCGAGAGGCCGCGCAAAGAAGCAGATTCAGTGCCCTCGCGCGGACCTCATCTCAGTCAAAGCTTGGGCTGCGATAGGACATGTGCCATTTTTCAATTTTGGTTTTGCAAGCTTTGTTGTTTTTCAAACACAAAATGCAGGAAACCAAAAGAATCCAAAAGCATCCTTTTAAAGTGTGCATCCCTTTGCCATCACGCGAATCCCAACCTATCCAGCACCTTTGCTCTGGAGCCGTTGAATTTCTCAACATATGTCAAGCACCACGCACGTAGCTGAACTTGCATCGTGTTTGCAAGCCCATGTTTTTTCCACACATTTCATTTTTCACGATATTTTACAACATCTTTGCCCAAATAGTCCTTCGAAATGCTTTAATTTTAGGCGCAGTGGTCAAGGTTGGTGCATGTCCACACTCCTCCAATCTAAGTTGTTCCAACGCCAGGCTCCGAGTTAGACGCATGCTCCAAAGTTTGCAGTTCTTGCCCCAGGATGGAAACAGGTTGGGTTGTTGGGGCTGGGATGGAGCAGATGCTGGAACCACATGTCATGTGGATGTAATGTGTTACACCATACGGAGTTCCAAATTGATGTTGGCCACCAGGGGGTAGCAGCATGTTGGGCTACCCATGTTGGGTAGACGGGGTTTTTGCCCAATCTTCATCTTGTTTTGCACGCGTTCATGTCGACCTCATTCTTTTGTTGCCTCTTGCTCGTTGTGCGTGTGTTGGGGGGCGACAACGTCTCTTACGCTCTCATGTCTTACATATGCTACGTCATTACGTCTTACATGGACTTGCACATAGACGACGTTGCTCTACGTTCTCATGTCTTACATATACTACGTCATAACGTCTTACATGAACTTGCACATAGACTTGGCTGTAACGTCTTAAATGTAATTTCACTCATACCACGTCACAACGTCTTACTTGTATTTGAACTTTTAACCTATACTACGTCATGACGTCTCACATGTACTTTCATATAGACCACGACATAATGTCGCATATGTACTTTCACTTGTACCACGTCAAAATGGTTGCCATGGTGTGCAGTGACCAAGTGGCAGAAAGTCACATGGCGAATCTCAAGAAGTTGCGCAGGAACAACAAATTGTCAGGCTTGCCTCTGGATTGCACACACACACATCGATGACTTATCCGCTTTGTTTAATTTATTCATGAAAATCTGGGGATTGAAATGGTCATGGAAACCTTTGTGCGCTACATGGTGGCTTTTGTCAGATACCACATGATACCACTTAGTTCGCTGAAAAGTGGCGAAATTGAAGCGAAAAAGATGCGCGATCCCCTGCAAGGGTTGTTTCCAACATATATTTTTGAAAAAAACACGGAAGTTGACTTGATGCACAATTTGATGAACACCTTGAACCAATCCATAATATGAGGATCAAAGGAGAGCAATGCACAATCATAAAAATCAGCTTACCATGGCTTACCCCTTACAGAGAAAAGCACATTTTTGAATAAAACAATTCCCTACATCTTAGCGAACTCATTGATGAACATTTTGGAGCTCATCAAGTCGGCCCTGAGATTTGGGCAACCCGTCTACCCAGTGTGCGGATTCAAGGATTTGATTGTGCATGCGCTGTTCCCACATTTGACGCTTTCACCTGTCACTAATAAGTGTACGTATATATAATATATAAAAGATATAAATTATATAATATATTAAAAATAAATACTATATAATATATAATTTATAAATATCAAAAATATAGTATATATATATTTAAAATAATACGTACACGATACAAAAAATATATTTTATGAATGTGTAAATTGTGTTTTTAATTTAATATTATATAATATATAATATTTAAATAATGTAAATAATATATAATATAGAATATTTGATTTAATATATATATACATTGAATATTATATTCATATAATAAACATAAATAATATATATATTATCTAAAAAATATATATAATATCTAATAATATATATATATAATATCTATAATATATTTTATAAATATAATACATATATTTTTCATTTTATACAATATCACAAAATGATAACCCCCTCCCTTTGAACCCCCCCCTACAAGATAAACCTGAAATAAGGCCATAATAAGAATTTAATTGCTATTTGGGCTTAATTAAACCTTATTAAGGCTTAATAAGGTACTATTTAATTTTCAGAAAATAAGCCTGAATAACCCCAAAATAAGCTTTTGACATGGTTTAACAAAATAATGCACATTCCAAGAAATAAGGCCAAATAAGCCCAAAATAAGCTTTTGACATGAAAGCTAATACCCAGAGAAAAAAGACAATGCCGGAATGAATTAATCCAAACCAAGGTCATGACAGAAATACTAGTGCAGAATCGAATTTTTGAGTTACTGAGATACACAAACTGGGATTGACAGCGAGGGTCCTTCGCGCCCTTAGGCTCAGAGCTGTGTTGAATGGTGACAAAACAAGAATCTTTTGGAAAGGACAATTTTAAGTTACTTGTTCACACATGAAACAGTAGGCAATTGGAAATTTCAATTTCACTTAGACAGAGAGGGAAACGGAGTGAACAGAAAGTGAACAGACACTGCAGTTTCAAAACGCTCAGCATTCATGGATGTAGATGAAGATGATGATGGTGGCCACTCGCGAGACGCAAATTTGGTGCCGCTTGAAATTCATAGCCTACCTGATGGTCTTTGGGTCACTGTCATAGACAGGGGACAAGAGCTACAAGCACAGTGGGATGTTATGACATTTTTGCTGAACCTTTTTTCAACGCAAGATGAAGAATCAATTCGATCCCATTTCAACAGCAAAATGTCAGAAATAGAGGACATTCATAGAAACATATGGCCCGATTGTGAAGTGCCTTCACTGTTGCGATCGAAACATGGGGCACAACCTCAACAAGGTGGACTTTATTTGAAGAAACTCGCAATGCCAACATCTTTTGCATTTTGCTGGTTGGTGTGGGCAATTTCCAAGAACAAACGAATGCGTCCGGAACGGGACAAGAGCAAAAAAATTGCAAGAAGGTTGTTGAAACATGTTTTGGCTGTGGCAGGAACTTTGCATTTCCAAATCAAACCTGTTGGTAGGAATTTGCAGGCTACAGCTGTGCAGGTATCAGACAGGAACAGTTGCGTGGACAGCCGTTGCTTCTGGAACGCCGTCCTGAAGGGACGGATTGTGCCTTTTTGGGAAGCAAAAAGAAATGATGTAGCGGATGATGATGTAACCTCCACCTGGGACCGGCCTAACTGGATTGATTACATCCTTTTTTCACTAGATCCAAAGAACGGGGCTCGCACTCTCCTACAACCGGTGATCTGGACAATTCTGGCGCAAACAGCGCTGTGGGTTGACAACAATGTTTCAAGATTGGCTCTGAGTACTGATGATCGTCGTCAAACCCGTCAAAAGAACCAACAGGAGCATTTACTTGTAAGAAATGCTGTAGCCATTGATGCCGCTGTGTTCTTGCTTTTTGAAAACGACCCTTTGAAGTGCATTTGAAAACATTTTATCATTTTTTTCCTCCGCTACGTGTGTTTTGTTTATGGTTTTAATTTTACGCCTCATTCAATTGTTTCCCCAGTCGCTCACAGCACTTGCAAGGATGATACTGGTCTCACTGTCTGCAAGTTGCTAGATGACTGGAAGTTGGACAGCATGCAAATCAGCCGATTCTGTTCGATGGTTTGTGAGTCTCGATTGCTTTCTATTTATTTTGTTTTTCTCATGACGAATCGTTTTTAAGGGCATTTTGAAAATACTACAGCAATCTACAACAATGACTTACTGCAATCTACAACATGATGCAAGACAAAAGGTCCCAAAAAAATAATTTTGATGGGGTGTGGAACAGTAATTTATTACAGGGGTCAGACATGTGAATCAAAACTGCAGTAACTGTTTTTTTGGCTCACCGGCCACTGAAGGAAACATACTGGGCAAGAGCCAGAGCGGAACTCAACAAGTGCAATGTTTTCCACGTTACTTGTCAGCGAGCAAACATCCAGAGGGGGGCAGGGCGTGCAAATAAATCGCATAAGACAGAAAAAATAAAAATTGACCGGGATTAAGAACAGTGGGATTATCTCAGTGCAGAAAAAAGTAAGATGCATTTGTTTTGACGTCGTTGCAGCCAGGTTTACATCGATGGGTCGAGCATCGCCGGAAAGCCAACAGATTCTTGGATGCACTCAGTCGTTGATGTAACATGTAGGGACGGCTACACTCTTCAAAAAAAAACACTTATATAATTAATTGGGGGCCGGGTTGGTTTCCAACATAAGCTTCGCCCTTCACTCTGTTCAGTTTTTGCTTTGACCATGACTTCATTTTCCGCCCAGGAACTGTGCTATGTTTGGTCACCAAACATTCTTCGTGGAGCATACGCTCCGCCGCTGGTGTGGAACCCCAGCTTAGGAGGAAACACGTTTCAGAACCCTGCAGCAAACTATAAATGTTTTTTTTCGGGGTAGTTTGGAAAACAAATCATGAATCACAACTTTAATTTGTCCATATTGAGAGAAACTTCCTTTTGCCGCCCGACAGTCAGCAGGAGAAGCCAAAATTTCAAAACTTCTCAAAACTCAAAACCACCATGAATGGAAGTACAAAACAAAATTCATAATACATGCAATACATGCATATATGATCATATAAGTACAGACCAAAAAAAAAACTGCAAATGACGATCAAATCATCCTGTTGATTACCTTATGTCATTTGACTGAAGCTATGCATGTTCTTTTCAACAAGACCTACTCACTGTTCAAATGGTTTCACAGCGCGATGCCATGCTGTCACAGTCGGCACCAACGGCATTCGTGTTCAGATGCTGGGTCTTCTATGGGATTTGCGTCGCTTTCGCGATATACGTCAAGTGAACCTCCTTCATCCAGGGGATCAAGTTCAGCATCAGTTCCTCCAAATTGTGATTTTAACGTCAATGGTTTTCTTTTGCATCCCCAAACTATCCTGTAAATTTTGGTTTTTTAAGTTTTTTTTGGGGAGCATTGGGGTCTCTGTTTGAGGCCAAGCATTCTGATGGCGAACGGTTACGGAAAGCAGCAGGGGCTCTTTCAATGGCTGTTGATATGGTACTGAAAACTGTCCCTCAAAGCGTTTTGAAGGATCCTGGGGCAAACAAACTACTGTTTTAGATCGGGCATTTAAAATTTAGTTTAGTTTATAATATATATATATTACTTTTCAAGTAAATAAATAAGGTTTTCAAACAGAAAGACATCGAAAAACAGTTGCATCATCATCAGAAATCATCCAGCACCCACAATGTCAGCACCAGCAGCGCCAACGCGCAGGAATCGATGCTCGCAAAGGCATCGCGAACGTCCAGTAGCTGTACGGGAACAATGACCTCAGAACTCAGTCTGGTGTCTCTGGAATCCATAATCAACACCAATAGTACTGCCCCGTTCACAGTGCGATTTACCCCTGTGAGTTGTCATGAATCTTGAATTGGTTTACAGCACAAAATTTTTGAATCAGATTCATGTCCCAGAGTTTTTTGATGTTGGAGTACTGAACCCTTTTTCTCCCCATGTGTTTTTTCAATGAAAATATCCATCATCCACTAACTAAGGAGTGGGACCGTGGTTGCCGTCAATTGATACATGACCATTTTGACTGGGTCAAACTGCATGTTGGCGGGGTCTGCAGAGCACCATGCGTCTTTGGGAATTTGGAGCGTTGTATTCCCAAGAACACCTTTGATGCTTCAAATGATTTTTGGACAAAGTTCAAAAAAGTTGATGAGGCAGTGCTGTTTTCAACGCAATACTGTTACACGCACAATCAGCAATGTCGCCTTGACAAAGGGAGTGACTTAGAGGTAGCGGGCTTACCCTGTTGGGATTACAGTTTGGTGGGCAAGCTCTTGGGTGAAAATGGTCCCACCATCGGGGCTTTTCTGACCCATGCAAAGCGTCATGTGGCAGTCGGCACACCTTTGATCATCATCGAAAACGTCAAGGACAGACTATTATTGAAATATTGTAGGGTGTTTTAAGAGACAATACAAACAGTGTAGCTGAGTAGCTGTTAAACTGCTATTATGTGAACTAGGTCAAGTCCAAGTAGTTTTTCCGTATTGTCGGATTGGTTGTATAGCATTCCCATCCCTAAAGGGACTGCGATTGAAGCTCATCGATGCCCTTTACGGCGAGCACTACTTTATCTACACCTTCTATGTGGATACAGATGAGGTTGGTCATCATGGGGCTCGGCGGGAGCGCATTTACCTGATTCTGGCCCACAAACAGCGGACCATACAATGCTATGACCCTCACTCTCTTTATGATCTGATCACCAATCATATCAAGTCCGTGATTTCTACCAGACCTCGAGACTACTTCTTTTCCAGTATCAGAGAAGTACAGCTAGCTGCAGCTGATCTTGCGCGCACACGGGGGCGCAGGATGAAACCCGCATCGTGGTTTAAATGTTGAAATTACATTTTACATTGTAGTTCCACATATTTCCATCCAAATGCATGAATGCATGTCAAGGACCGTCAATTAAATTCCTGTTGTGACCTACTTACTATAGGATCATTTCCAACACTTAATAGTAGATGTATTTCCCATCGCGGCGGAGTTTGTTTTCAAAAGTCTTACATTCTGTCAACAAATTTGGGTTATATGAAGGCCCCTGGAATCTTTCAATTCGCCACTCGCCAAGGTACAGAAAGACAGGCCACTCTGTTTGAAGTACTTGCTGACGAAAAGGGAAAAAGAAGTCCTGCAAAAGCTGAAAAAGGACTACAAAAAGAGGTACGGAGAGGACCCGGAAAAAGACCCCGATCTTGTTATTTATTTGGGGGATTCCGCAGAGCGGCGATCATGGTCTGCTGCTAGTGGCCGAATTCCTACTTTAAGAATGTCAGGAGGTCTCATGTGGGGGGTCCAGCTGTCCCGCTTTCTAACGGGGCGAGAAAAGCTTGCATCCCTTGGATTTCCTGTGACTTCTAAAATTGCACGCAAGATGAGGGTCAAAGAATTGCCACTCACTGACATAAAACGATGCTCCAAAATCGCAGGGAACTGCATGCACTGGAGCAGCATTGGGGTTATACAGTTAATCGCCCTGGTCTCCTTCAGGTTCTCTGGCAAGTAGCCACCAATTCGTGGCCTAGGATTTTCTGAAATCAGGCCATTTGAAAACTCTGCGGACTCCCTCGAACGAGCTGAGCGAAAGAATTGCTGTGAGAACCCGTTTCAGCTTATGTGTGGAATAGAAGAACAACGTTACTGTTAATATGTGGTACTATCTTACTATCGAAACACATCCAAATTTCCAGTTATTATAGTTATTCTCATTGCCAGTCCGTGTTTGGAAAGAATCCATGTGTTCAAAAACATTGAGGAGGCTTTCAGGTTCATACATCCTTGAAGAAACCTAGCTGAATCAAACATTGTTGGAATGCCATTCCATGGAACCGGCAACTTTGGGGACTCAAGCGGTACGTATCAGATCAATTCGATTTTTCCTGTGTGTGTTCCCCATCATGGGGCGGTTCGGGACATCTTCAACCCGGGCGACATCACGGAAAGATAAGAGTGAGGAAGAGCCCCCGAAAAAGAGGCAAAAGATGCAGGACAAAAGACCTTCGTCGAGAAGCAAGAAGGAAGAAAGTGAGGATGATGATGATGAGCGTGAAACTGTCCCAGTCAAAAGAAGAATGGGAGGAAAGAAGGGCGCTGGGGTTGAGTCCCTTGACCGGTCTGATTTTTCAGAAGTACTCAGGAATCTCAGTATCAGAATTTCTTGATGACTTTTGGTAGATAATGTCAACCCCGGATTAATAAACCATGGTTTATTAATTAGGGGGTACCCTCCAAATAGTCACAATATGGTACATAAATGGTACCCTCCCAATTAAACAGCCTAGGGGTTTATTAATCCAGGGTTGACATTAAATATGATGTGTCTAAACTGCTAATCTCTATTCTTTTTTGTTTCTGACTGAAATCTTGGGGTTGCTGTCTTGCCATGTTTGGCCCATTCCATCATATCAGTCATGTCCGTTTTCATCATTGAATCATTGATTTCCCGGCCATCTACTACTGTTACCCCATCTACGACTGCATCCAGAAGTTTATGTTTTGACCATTTTTTGAAACAGCCCTTCCCACACCCACCGAGATCACCAACTTCTTCTGCCAAGATACTCACTTCTCCCAGGTGGCCCGATGGAACCCGGCTTCCTCTGGAACCTGAAGAAGAAGATGGGCCGTCTGCCTCAGAGCCAGAAGAGACAAAGCGCAAAGGGAAGAATCCAAAGCCAGCTGCGAAAAGCAAGGCAAAGCAGAAGGAACCAAAGAGGAAGGCGAAGAAGTCAGATAGTGGTCGCACGGTGGATACGGAGTACTACAATCATCCATCCCTGCAGGACATGCCTGTCACTAGACCAATCTAGCAATAGTTTCAAACAATGTCAATGTTGCTGATGATTCAGTCTGGCTGCGTATTGCATATATTGCCCTTGGTAGACCCGATTCAATTTTTTGTTTCCAAATCAACATCCCATAGCTATTCACATCTCAGCCCGGCTGACTAAGAACTGCCATTTCAGATTGTGGCTATCCACAGCGGAACCCAACAAGTTGAACAGCTGCGTGACCAAGAAAGTTGAACGAGAAGTCCTGTTCTTGCTGATGGCTTTCTGCTTTGGGTTTTGGCCGAGCGACCCACCGACAGAGAAACTTTGTTGAGCCGGGTCTGGGTCTTTGACCCCCAAAATGGTGCCCCTTTAAAACTGTTTCAAGAGATTTCAAACGATTTCAAAAGACTTCAGGAATCTTTCTTGATGAAGCGTCAATTGAGCATTACCCAAAATAACAATTTATATAAAATTTCTGACTGTGACCAGATTCTTCCTGAACGGGTATCCTTTCCGATCCTTCCCGGGGCTCCCTTCCACATAACCAAGACGTTTCTAACCGTTGCAGCCTACCCAAATCATCAGCCGAGGAGAAAGAAGGAAAAGATGCTGGACACAGTGACTCAGGAGTACAAGCGAAGAGGAAAACCTTTGGCCCACACAGGCTGGGGCCCAGAAGAAGTGAGGGCATACATGGTGGAGTATATGAAAAAGGTGCAGCCTGGAGGTGACATCGGAGCCTACTCACGACAGCTTCCGAAAAAGATCTCATCCACCCAACCTGCACCCCTACCAGACTGGGTGAAGAAAAGAAAGAAGAAGGGCTGTGAAGAGGATGAGGAGGAGGCTACGGAAAGTGGTGATAGTGGGTCAGAGGCAGAGGATGATGATGGCGTGGGTGATGAAGGATGGATTGTGGTGAAGAAAAAGCAGAAGTACTACCTTACCCACAAGCCAACCAAAGAAACAGTTGAGCTGGGCTCTCCAGAAGAAGACTCGGTCTGGGAAGTGAGGAATGACAAAGATGAAGAAATGGATTACTTGTGGCAGGACGGCAACGATGATTTCGATGAAATTCCGTGCAGGGATTTTTTCAACGAAGTCAAGGCACCGGAAAAGCCCAAAGATCTTCGCTCTGACAAGCCGGAGCCATTGAAAGGAATGAAACCAAAACAAGGAGCTGAGACCGGCAAGCAGAAGGGAAAGGTAAAGCAGGAGCACGACAACAAGAAGGACACGCAAGAGGAAGAATTTGGTGCTGACAGTTCAGAGGAGGAAGCAGAAGCAAGCAAGACTGATGAGAAGGATTCCAAGCCCGCCCCATTTGTGGACACGGATGGCTCAGGGAAAATGTACCTGATTTTTCCTGTTGAAAGCAAAGAATTGAAGCTACCCGTGGACACCTGCCAAGATTGGGAGGTGACCACTGAAGGCACAGGTCCTGAGACGAGGCATTGGCTGAAGTCAAAGTCTGGCAAGGAAAAGAGCAGGGATTGTGAGGTTCTTATGGCAGGCAGGAAAGTGAAAGATATTACAGACGAAAGCAGGCTACTCAAAGTCAAGGCAGCACAGGAAAGGCAGACAAAGAAAGGCATGACAGACAGTGAGGCTGAAGAAGGTGGTGTGGAGCCAGAATGGAAGATCACGCTTCGTCAGAGTATTGAAAAAGAAATGCGAGAAGACCTCGAGAAAAGAAAGGCAGAAGAGAAAGCATTGAAAGAACAGAGGGAGAAGGAATTGAGGGAGAGGCTGGAAAATGAGAGAGTTGCTCAAGAGAAAGCAGCCACCATTAGCCAGAAGGAAAAGGATGCGGCACGACAAAGAGAAAAAGCAGCTGCAGATGAGAAGCGCAAGCAAGAGGATAAAGCCAGGATGAAAGAGGAAGAACTTGCAAAGGAGGAGGAACAGCGTCTTAGGAAGAAAATTGAGGATGAAATGAGGGAAGAGCTGCGACAGAAACTTGCAAAGGAGGCTGCAGAAAAGGAGGCGGCTGAGAAAGCCAAAGACGCAGAGAAGAAAGAAATGGATGAAAAGAAAGACGAAAAGACGAAGGATGAACCGAAAGACGAAAAGCCAAAGAGTGAAAAGCCAAAGGATGAAAAGGCAAAGAAAGAGGAAAAAGATGAAAAAGATGGAAAGGGTGAGAAGCCGAAGGGGGAGGCAGCTGGGCCGTTTGCCGAAATGAGAAAACGGGATAGGGAGAAATTTTGGGATAGAGTCAAGAAAAGGGAAGCCAAAGAAGCCAAAGTAAAAGCCAAAACCACCGCCCTCCAGGACCCTGGACTGCGGGCTGAGCTACCGCAAGTGAATCTTGATGAATGAATGGGATAGCCGTAGTTGCTGCCGACGATTCGCATAGCCTTACTTTTGGGCGTTGGCTGATGCAGCTTTTCTCAATTTACTGTAAACCCGGCAGTTCCCAATTGTTCAATTAACTTCTTATTATTAATATTAAGAGTCAGGGTAAAATCGCAGCTCATCAGAAAATAGAGACCATCCAACTTACAGTTTTTTTACAGTTTGAAACGTACCCACTTGTACTGAAACTTCACAAATTCAACTTTCCCCCAAAATTGCGATTTGGGAATTCAAACCATGATCTTGGGTCTTGTGGCCAGAACTTCAAAAATTACACTGTTCTTCCGAAAAGTGCAATTTTTGAACCTTTAGATGTCTAACTGATCAAAAAGCATGTGGATTGAACATGAAACCTTTAAAATCGTAAAGTCACTAAACCATTATCTGATAAGGTCTCGTGCCAAGACTTTAGAAATTTCACTTTTCCCCCCAAAAGTTGCGATTTTTGGGAAGTTCCCTTCAAACCATGATCTTGGGTCTTGGGGCCAGAACTTCCAAAAATTGCACTTTTCCCCCCAAAAAGTGCAATTTGTGAACTTTTAGATGTCTAATTGATCAAAAAACATGTGGATTGAATATGAAACCTCCAAAATCGCACTTTTCCCCCCAAAAGTTGTGATTTTGGGCTCTTAGTTTGGCCTTAATTTGGCCTTAATTTGGCCTTAATTTGGCTTATCTTGATATGGTCAGGTTGCCAGAAATTTCACTTTTCCACCCAAAAGTTGCGATTTTGGGAACCATAACCATTGTCTGATAAGGTCTTGACTTGTGCCACGACTTCAGAAAGTTCACTTTTCCCCCCAAAAGTTGCGATTTTTGGGAAGTTCCCTTCAAACCATGATCTTGGGTCTTGGGGCCAGAACTTCCAAAAATTGCACTTTTCCCCCGAAAAAGTGCAATTTGTGAACTTTTAGATGTCTAATTGATCAAAAAACATGTGGATTGAATATGAAACCTCCAAAATCGCACTTTTCCCCCCAAAAGTTGTGATTTTGGGCTCTTAGTTTGGCCTTAATTTGGCCTTAATTTGGCCTTAATTTGGCTTATCTTGATATGGTCAGGTTGCCAGAAATTTCACTTTTCCACCCAAAAGTTGCGATTTTGGGAACCATAACCATTGTCTGATAAGGTCTTGACTTGTGCCACGACTTCAGAAAGTTCACTTTTCCCCCCAAAAGTTGCGATTTTTGGGAAGTTCCCTTCAAACCATGATCTTGGGTCTTGGGGCCAGAACTTCCAAAAATTGCACTTTTCCCCCCAAAAAGTGCAATTTGTGAACTTTTAGATGTCTAATTGATCAAAAAACATGTGGATTGAATATGAAACCTCCAAAATCGCACTTTTCCCCCCAAAAGTTGTGATTTTGGGCTCTTAGTTTGGCCTTAATTTGGCCTTAATTTGGCCTTAATTTGGCCTTAATTTGGCCTTAATTTGGCTTATCTTGATATGGTCAGGTTGCCAGAAATTTCACTTTTCCACCCAAAAGTTGCGATTTTGGGAACAATAGCCATTGTCTGATAAGGTCTTGACTTGTGCCACGACTTCAGAAAATTCACTTTTCCCCCCAAAAGTTGCGATTTTTGGGAAGTTCCCTTCAAACCATTATCTTGGGTCTTGGGGCCAGAACTTCCAAAAATTGCACTTTTCCCCCCAAAAAGTGCAATTTGTGAACTTTTAGACGTCTAATTGATCAAAGAAAATGTGGATTGAATATGAAACCTCCAAAATCACACTTTAAAAATTGTGATTTAGGCATCAGGGAAACCCACCTACTATCCTACTAAACCATTTTCTTGGGTTTTGGGGCAGTAGCAACTTCACAAATTATGTACTTCAGAAAGTATTTCGAGTCTCGGTTGACAATGACCCTTCAAACCAGAATCCCGTTTTAATTTCTGGACCACTTTTGAACGTAACTATGCAGATAATTAGGAATCAATACAAACCAGGGACATAGTCCACCCAGTCAGATAAATTTCAAGTGAAGCAGTGCAGCCCTAAATACTAAAAGTAAAAGTGTCCAGCGCATCAAAATCAATAGAGTCGATGGATTAAATAAATAATGGGATATTATTTTTTTAGTGGACTGTTGTTAATCTGGTATCCCCCAATCCTAAGATGGCAGGAGCCCCGAAAAGACGCTCAGAAGAAGGTTGTCCACTTTCCCATGAAAGCGAAGTGGTATGACGCAATCAAAAATGGAACAAAAACATGTGAGTTACGAGCAGCCTCCAATCACTGGCTGACAAGAGTAGAGGGAGCTACACACTGCTCATTCACCCTCGGTTTCTCGACCAATTTTGATGCAAAACTAAACCTTTTGTAAATAACATTTAGCTCTGACAGGAATAGGATGGCTACTAATTTGTTTGGGGCCCGCTTTGTCTTTACATGTTGTGTCCTGTTCCCAATCCATACCAATCATGGTTATCAAATGCTACCATTATTGTTATTATACTATCAGGTGTTTTCTTTGTAAAACAGTATTGGTTGTGTCCAGGCTATGAGCAAAGAACCGCCATCATGAAGAAAATCACCAAAAAGGAAATGATTCCAGCTGCAGTAGCAACGGAGTTCGGCGTGCTGCCAGAAGAGTCGGCAGATTTGTTCAAAGGTGCCCAGAAGCTAATTGCAGTCTATTTCCAGTAAGGTCCCAATTGAATTAATAATTGTGGTCTCCAAAATTTCATTGATTCAAATAATAAACAATTATTCAATTTTTGGCCCATGACTGATTCCACCTGACCTTTCTGCCAGCGAGCGGCATTTTGCAGCGACACCGGCCCACTGTAGGCCTCACACACGCTCAGACTCTGACCCTTGTAAAGCCCTTCAGGATTGGAAATGGAGATGAGAGGAGCTGTAGTTATTTCAATGTTTGAAAAGCTTGTTGCTGAAGCTGATATTTCTTAACTTGGAAGAAATTAGACTTATTATAATACAAATATTGTTGCTGCCAAATTTGAAAATTGAAGGGGCGAGGGCCAGCCCGCACAGATTGGGCATTCCGTCGTGTGGCCATCGCCCGTGATTGCCACCGGGCAACCAAAAAAGGTCGAGGGTGGGAAAATGGAAACAACCCCCAGAAAAAACAATTTTATTATAATCCAGGCATTCTGATTGTTTCTGAGGGTACCCTCAATCATATTGAATCATTTTGGGAAGTTGGAGTGCCCATAAAGTTGCACCATGAACCTTCCAGGATCCCATCATGTCCCATCAAAAATTTGCCTTTGGGGAGCGTCTTGGAAATCAGGGACCAGAGTCTGAAATCTTCCCAGTTCCCATTAAATTACTTGGTCGATGCCGGGGTCACGTTTAAATTTGTGCCAAGGTGCTGAAGAAAGTCTTCGCGGAGCAATTGGATGGCAGCAGTGTGTGGAGGCACCTGAAATGCGGGGCAGGGTCAAGCATACCCCGAAAGGCATCTGTAGGGGTAATCGCAAAAAATATACTGTTGAAGGTTTCCATACCAAACTTATTTTTCAATACTTCTTGTGTTCCATGTGCAATACATATGATTGAATCTTAGTCATATTACCCACTTATCTATTTTCTGGTGAAATAAAATAAGTACAGTATGTGGTGATATATCATTTATAAAATGTGGTGCTAAACTGGGGTCAAAGTATATGGCTGCACATTTACGAGCTACCTTGCGCGTTCGTTTGCGCAGCTCTGTCTGATTCAAGCAAGTTTGAGTTGAAGGGAATAGGTTAGGTTTGGAGTCTAGTCCAGTTTTCACACATTTTAGCGCTGTCTTTCCGTCATGGCCCCAAAAATGACACCAATGCGGGAGACGATGCTCACCGTTGACCCGATCCTAGCAACGCCTGAGACGAAGAAACGTCCAAACCATGTTCCTTCCAATTCAAAGGGGGAAGAGAAGAAGGGTGGCCGAAAGCGGGAATTTAGCTTTCTTGGCCCCATTGACTTTACCCCAGACCGTCCGACAAAAGCCCTCCGGTCACCAATGGGACCAACACGGACCCGGACAGAGAGCAAAGTAACATTGATGGGAACACCTGATTCGGAGAATGAGCTGGTGAGTGACCTCAAGAGCATGAGCCTGAAACCATCGGCTACTTCAGGGCTTACTGGCTTACCTTCATCACCAAAGACTCCAGAATGTGGATCTTCCGTCGAAGCCCATCGTGCATCACCAGTGAGCTTGACTTGGCCCACTGTCGGACATGGAATGACCTATGAGACAAAGACCAAGGACGACCGTACCCCAGACCATGGGAGATTCAGGAGGATGAGGGCAACCACTTTCGAGAATGACGAGTGAAATTCTTTCTGAAAGGTGTACCAACTAGTGAAGCGCTAGGAAATTTTGTTTTTGATAGTATAGGAGAGAAGGCTCCGGCATTGCATACAGCATACATATTGCAGAAGCATCAGCCGAGCGATCAGATCAACTTGCTGCAGCAGAGAACGAAAAAGGCAACACAGAGGGTTGCACAGATTTGGTTTTTTACTAACAGCCCTGTATCTAACTCTAAGTAAGTAGATGCTCCCACTCAAGTTCTGGGTCTTGCATGAGGGTGTCGGGCAAAAGATATGAATGATTTTTGCGACTGACTGGACCGACAAAATGCGCCATTCACAGAATTTAGAAATTAGGAAGGGAAGTTTGAATTGCAAAGTTCTCGTATTTTCAACCGTCTTGCGAAGAATGGTAAGTAAGCGGATGGACCAAACAGATTGGGGCATGGGGAATATTGAAACATTCCACTTGTCCATTTGCCAATGCTGTCAGGCCAAAACTCACAAAAAAGCAAAGCAATCTCTTTTTCGCGCGGGCCCTGTGGGATCTGGAATTCGTTCAGGTATGGGACATGAACAAATATTTTTTTGAACCCTACCTTATATAATTATTGTGTTTATTTGAGGCATCATGGGATTCCATTCAAAATTTTCCACGGTCTCATTTTCCTCACATGGATTCACATGGGTTTTTGCTTGCAATGCAAGAACTAAACAGATCACTGTTCCAATTATTCTGTTTAAAGTCTAGATGTCATCATACCTCAATTTTTAACTTGACCCTGACCATTGATTAAAGATCAAAACCCAGATTCAAATCTGCATTGATTCTGAAAAAAACTTGCAGTGACCAATGAACTAAGGTCATTTTGCGGACGATCAACCACGCTATGCTGATGATGTCGCAAATGAGTCTTGCAAACTTCCGGGTGGGCCATGACGCTGTACTCAAGGTAGGGGAAGACCTATCCACTGCACAAGTAATTCCAGTGACATCTATGCGCATCATGCGGTTTGTTGCTGACGATGAAGCTACGCAACATAAGGTGTTCAACTATATGTTCAACAACGCAGTAGGGCTAGCTTTGCGCGGCTACAGCGATTCAGAGACATGCCATCCAATGTGGAATTCATTCCGCAAAGCTGTCACCCGAGCAGGGTTGACAATAGCGATGCTGAAGGTAACCCTGTGTTGCAACTCAGTGGTTAGAATTGTAGTCCAAGTCGAGTTTACTTTGTTTTTTCTGGAAAACCTATTTATATAGTTCAAATTGTAGTCCATGTTGAGTTTACTTTTTTCTGGAAAACCTAAATAGAATAGAAAATTCCACTGCTCGAAACAACAATGACTTCCAGTTTTCCAAATTTCCTACCAAGGCAACTTCGATCATGGGGCTTACAAGTCGGGGGACAAATTGGAGGGGAAGAGGGACGCATTTGAGCAGTACTTGGCTGGTCAGGATGAAAGTTACTTTGAAACTTTCCAAGAGGCTGTATCTCTGGACCGGGGAGAACCCTATGCTACATATGGCGACTATGAACAAGTGGTCGATACTATGTTTGACTGGATGAATTCAACAGCACTTCGCAACAGAGGTTTGTATGCCACCTGGACCTTATTTCCCTTTTTTGGGGCAATGTATTTGATTAATCAATGTTTGTTTTTTGTAAAACAAAAGAGGGGACAGACAGTGGGAAGGTTTCTTCTTCAGCACATTAATATATTGGCAACGTAGCTAAATACAATTAATGACTCATGACTCATGACACTAACCCAAGTTTCCCAACTTTGAAAGCCGAGCCAAGGTAAAGACGAAGTCTTGGTTTGGTTTCCAGGCATCTGTGCGTGACCTGCTGTACAACTGGACAATTCAGCAGGAGTCCCTGTTGGCCCTCCAGCAAACAGTGGACCCGGGTTTTCAAACATGTGTCCTGTTCTTCCTACATATTGGACGGAAACAGTAATACAATCTGATGATATCCAGGTTTAGAATCTTAATTAATACTTACTATGATCTATTATTATTATGTGTTCCTTAATGAGATAGTTCAGTTCAGTCAGTCAACGCGTTCCAGTCGCATATGGTCAGGAGCAAAAATCAACGCACCATTGTTTGATATTGGGACAAATTTCGATCTTACTATTGATTGTTTTTGGTTCTCCTGAATGAAATTCAATATTCAATTGCTGTGTTCAATTTCAGAAAGGGGCCCTGATCTAGGAGAATGACATGCAGCCGGAACATGAGACTGATGGGGAAATGGCTGATGAAGGGGAAGCTCAAGAACCTCCTGCCCCGAGAAACAGAGCAGAATTCTACAAGCTTTTCAACCAGAAAGGGCCCACAAATATGATTTGCGGCTTTATGCGGGACAGATCAGTGAAACTCATGGCACATATCCTGGTGGATATCAGTTTCCCTTTGGAGAACAGCTACTACACAACAATGGAGAAAGTTTCTCAAGGCTGGATTGAACAAGAGAAGTTTGTCAGCGGCCGCTCAGTGGGTGAATGGCTTGTTGTAGTTCATGAGATTTTGACTGTGTTGGAATCAGACCAACTTCACAAACACTTGGAAATGTCTCAGTGCATGAGACATGCCATCCCGCCACCACCAGATGAATGGCCCGCATGGGCAAGGCAAGAGAGGAAGTGATGAACCAGGCTTTTCTTTTTGCGCTGGCGCTGGCTGAGAATGTTCTGTGGTCCAACATTCACCATTGGTTGGAATTCCCTAGTTTGATCGCTTGTGTGCTACATGAGGACACAGAGATCGCAAATGCGGCCTTCCATCACATGAGGGATCTAGCCATACAGGTGAATAAGGCTGAAAATGTGAAAACAGTCCTGATGAAAGAACTCTTAACCGATCTTGGTTGGAATCAAGAGCAGTTGGCTAGGGAATGCATGGCTCTGGTAATCCAAGAGAAGCATGAGGAGTTGACGAAATTGGCCCGTCGATTGTTCCGGGGGACACCATCGACCAAAGATGTACTGGAGAACACTTTCGCCTACCTCCACAGAAAAGCTCAGGTTCATTCAACGAACAATAAGATGGCAGACATGGTGAAATACCTATACACGATCATCAGCCCATATGCTGAAACTGGAGGGTGCCCACAAATTTTACCATCCAAGACAGACCTGCAGACAATCCGTTCACCTCAAGGATTTGCAGCAAGACAGAAAGCCCACCAGAGCCTCTTTTCACCCCAGCATTCCTTGTTTCCAAATCCAGGTGCGGTTCCAAAACCAGGACCGGGGCTGTTTCAAACTGACAGTTTCGCTATTAAATTTAATTGTGGTTCAAAGCCATAAGTTTGCTTTGTCAAATTGAGTTCTGTTGAAACATTTGCTCTAGGACAAATATATGCTACAGGGTTCAAAGCCGCTGGTGTGGGGGCACAACAAACTGCTTCAGCAGCTGCCGCGTTTCTCTTACAAGATTCTGAATCGGCTTGGTCCCACATTGACCTTTGCTGGGTTGGCAGCTTCCATGTAGTTTTTGATATGACATTTTTTCCTCTGACAAAACAAATTTTCTGACCCTGATTATTTGAGGATTCAGTTTTTGAATTTCACCAGCTTGCCTGTTGTCATGTCGCTAAGGTAGCCTCTTTGTTTCCGGATGTGTCTACTACAACCATACCAATGACCAGTACATTCTCAGCTTGGGGTTTCGGAAATGGGCGACGGTCGGGTGCCCACTGCAGAAAGAGACACTTGACGACAAGGACACTCAAAAACCATTGAACCATGGGGGAACATTTCCAGACCATTTCACAGTGACGGTACAGACCATTTCACAGTGACGGTTATATTGGCATAAAAATATGACAAAAAATATGCCATATCTTGAAATGGATTTCCCAGCCATGTTTGATTCCCTTCCGGGCTTAAAAAATAAGTGTTCCCTTTGTGTGAAAGCCCAAACTATTAAATAGTGAATTTCAAAACATTTACTGTAACTATCGACCTTATATATTGTTATTCCTCTTATGTTCTCACCCTGGAGGAATACCTCGTAATTTGCCCGCCGGTTCCGCTGTCAAGACCCCTGGCGCGTGACTTATGCTGGATGATCAACTTTGAATTGGAGGGAGCAGCTTGGCGCTATGTCCCTGTGAAACGTCTCATTCGTGGACTGGTGCCCCAATTTCTGTTTCTGGGTGGTCGACGCTTTGGTTGGGAGATTACATCTACTGAGTATCAGCCTTTGCTTACTTCAGCTGTCAGGGAAGGGACATGGATTGCCTTAGCCAACATAAGGCAAATTTGCAACAAACTGGGTGTTGAACCTCCACGATCGAAACAAGGATCGGGAAAGGGCGGTTCCGTTCTGAAGGTGGACTGGGCCAAACAATTGGTTGAACATTTGTTCCCAGAAGCTAGCAACCCGGAAAAAAAAAGAATGATCAGCGCTTTGACATGGAAGCAAAACAAGATGGGCGGCCTGCAAGACAAGGAACAGTCTATTCTGGAAATGGTGTCTGAGTTGGATGAAGAGAACAGAGAAGCACCAGAGTTTCAGAAAGTTATCAAGCTTGCCAAACAGCGATTGAAAGATCAGGAGAGGAGACAGACAGCGACAGAGACCAGAAAAATGGTTTTGGAAGAGATGAAACGTTCTGAGTCGGAAGAGAAAAATAGAATCGAGACGGCTGCTGCAGAAGCAGCTTTGGCTGCAGAGAAAGAGAAGAAAGAGAAGACAGAGAACGCAGAAGTTCCAGGTGCCTCTGGAGCTTCATCATCAGGCACCCGCAAACCTTCTTCTACACCTTCCAATCTGAAAGATTTTCTGTCACCGGCAATGCAAGCGGAAAAGATTTCATTGAATCGCGAACCAGCTGCCTATGGATACCGCGCCTACTATCCGAGTTTCTTTTCACTGGTTTCATCAGCTTTTCAAAAGAATCGAAGCATTGGAATTAGCAAATTTCATCGTGCTGGATTTTTATACTTATATATTTTTCTGTTGGTGTTTTGGTCATATCGTAGCCAGGGTAGTTCCCCCATATTTCATTTGGTCATTTCGTAGCCAGGGTTCCCCATAATTGTACTGGGAGGAGGGTGTAAGTGTATAGATGTAGGACATTGTAGGACTGTAAAGTTCATGTTCTTTTCACCCATCACAATCCAAATAATAGGATTGAAAAAAACCCTAAGAAACCAGTTGTGGTCGTATTATTCCCCATTATTTTGAGGAAGTAAAAGCTATGAAATGAAGGGCTGGTAGGAACGACTTTTGAGAATGCGATTTGACCCACTTCAGGTCGAGATTCCTCGCTTCAGAAAAATTTCCAGAGAAAGTGGGGCACTACCAAGTGCGTAGAGGAGTACGAAGCTTTGCAAGCATGTTTACAATTTGTTTACACCCGCTGGAATGCTGAGCATCCTTCTAAGAAGGCAGAAATGCCTTTTGGCATCACCACAGCAATGTTTTAATATGTTTTAATACCCTTTGTTTGACGGGTCTCACTGTCTAGCCTCCTTTTTTGGGGGCAAACCTTTCACTTTACTTGGGGCAAATCGTAATCAAAACTGAATAGTTTCAGAAACCGTCACCAAAGGTTCAACTGACTCTCCCGTCTTGACTTAGGCCGGCACCGGCCACGCTCAAGGACTTCACAGCGAAGTTGTCGAAGCCAAAGTGAATTCAAGCCCGCCACAAGCAGAACAAAACAGCGGTTGTGGGCCAACAGGGTTGCATCATCAACCATCATCACCATGATTATCCTCAACATCGGTTTTTCCATCATTAGCCAAAAGTGTGGTCCCCTTTGCATCCATCATCCATTGGACTTGTCATCTCCATTTCTTCCAAATTATATTGTTGGATGCCCCCAAACATGCGGCCAAAATAAGGGTTAATTTTAAGTATCTGACAGGTCATTTCCACTTGTGGATTTCTTTCAACTAAACAAGTCACATCTTAGGCCAATTTACATTTTCATACCGGGGTCATTGTTGACAGGTCATTTCCACTTATGGATTTCTTTACAACTAAACAAGTCACATCTTAATAGGCCAGTTTACATTTGCATACCCGGTGATCATTTTCGAAGGTTTCCCAGGCAATTAACAATTGCAGTTCGCTCACATTGATTGTACCCATCAAGGAACCGACGGTTGTGTCACAAAAGAGCCAGCGTTGGCAATTAAATTGGTCACCGTTTCATTCATTGAGCAGTGCATGGCAGTGCCAAAAATAAGGCAAAATAATGTCAAAGTAAGGTAACTCTTGGCCATTGCCAAATGATTGGGTGTTTCAAGAAATAAGGCCAAATAAGGCCTAATAAGGGCTAATAAGGCTTAGGCTGAACCTGGCCGACATGGGCTGTTCCAGGGGGGGGGTT
This sequence comes from Cladocopium goreaui, assembly GCA_947184155.2. NCBI lineage: Eukaryota > Dinophyceae > Suessiales > Symbiodiniaceae > Cladocopium > Cladocopium goreaui. The sequence goes on along the minus strand of CAMXCT020006623.1, from coordinate 411,293 downwards.
TGGGACCTGTGACATATTTAATTCAAACTACACCAGGTATATATAAATATATTTAAACTACTGTGTATATATATATAGACAATATTTACCCAAATAGATATTTTTTTAAAATATTTATAATGAATATAATATATTGAATACGATTAAAAATATAAAATGTATAACAAATATAAAATATATAATATGTAAAACTTATATAATATACACTATGTACAATAATTGTAATTTTTATAAAATAATAATATATATATATACATATGTGACAATATGTTATATATAATATATTAGATAATATACAATGTGTATAAAATATAAATATATAAAATATAATATATGTAATATTTTTAACAAAGATTAAAATATATACTATATAATATATTGAATAAATAGAATATAATATATTGAATAAATAGAATATAATATATAATATAAATAATATTTAAAATATATTTGATATATTTAATATATATTGTATCTATAATATACAATATATATTAGATTTATTATATGTATGATATTATTTATATATTAACTATATTGTATATATTATTTAAATTATATATAACATATATTATATAAAATATATATTATATATTATATATAACATATTATATATAACATATATTATATAAAATATATGTTATATATTATATATAACATATTATATATAACATATATTATATATAACATATATTATATATAACATATTATATCAAAATATATGTTATATATTATACATAACATATATTATATATAACATATATTATATATAACATATATTATATAAAATATATGTTTTATATTTTATATAATATATATAATATATAATATACAATATATTATATTCATATCAATAATATATATAATATTATATATATACATATTTAAGTATTTTCCAAATATATAATATATGTAATATAATCTATCATATTTAATATCTAATATGTATTTTTAGTTAATAATATTTTGTTTATAATTTGATATTTAATATTGAATATTTAAAAGATTTATTTAATATACAATAAATAATCTAATATTTATACTTTATAATAAATAATAATATAAAATGTAATATATTATATTGTATATATAATATATATTGTATAATATATATAATATTGTATATATAATGTTTATTTATATGGATGGGAACCTGGGAACCTCAAGGCGAGGACAGATCCCATTTGTTCATATTTTTTTCCTTTCCCCAAGGAAAATGAAAACTGATCCAGTTTGTGTTCGTGGCTTGCGGATCAACATTTTGTGTCTCCGAAACCGCTAGTTTCATGCGAATTTGTGAAAGAACAAACATATACAAATAGATCAAATTAGGTGCCCCAGAAAATGGGATGATTCATTCATGTTAATATTAAAAAAAAACACACAAATCTCTGGTTGTCAGGGTGTACAAATTTGTGGGTCCAATATTGCCCGTTTACACGTCAACAACTGCAATCCTTGCCGAGGCCTGCAAAGGGTCGCTTGGACATTCCTTTGGAGGTGGCGTTGGGAAGAATTGATGTTGGTTTGTCGTTGTGACAAGTGAATGTTGTTGTAGTTGGTTTTCATTTATGGTCATCCCCAAAACGATACAAAAGTGTTTCCAGGACGTTATATACAAATGATATTTAACACATATTTCCAGGTTTCCCGCTTTTCTATCTACTTCGGGTTTGCTATAGTATGGTAAACCCAATAGTAGTCCATGTCCATTCTCACCAGACATGGGTGGTACAACCCCTCCAAACTTGGAGGTTTATTGGATTTAGCACAGTACTTCATACATCTTCATACCACATTTCACGCGGGAAGTCGCCTTGATTCATTTGGATGCATCGATTTGCGTTCAAGCGGCATTAGATTCTTAGATGTTTGGTTGAGAACCCAGTGGCATACCCTGATTTAGGTCGGCAAAAATTGCATGTTTTGCATTTTCTTGGAAAAGGCGATGTTTTTGCATGTTTTTGCGGGGTTGACAAATTGAAGAATCCTATATGATTTTTGGGGTGGTTTAGTTTCGATCATAGGTTTTTCAATCACAACCTGGTAGTTTTTCATTGTTCCCCGCGTTAGCATTAAACAACTCCATTGCGTTTTGCTAGAGTACGTAGTACCTTGTCACAACCGAAACAGTGGATGAAAAAAGTCACACTTTTCCAAATAGTTCATATCAAAATCATTCAAAATCAACTTTTCGATTTTGTTCTTTGTTTCCGAGACTTGACGGGGAAATCTGCAGGAAAGCTGGTAAAAACCATGGTTTCCCGTTAAGATTTCCCCAACAAACCAATCTAATGATCTTGTTTACGCCCAAGTACATCCCATGATATGCCCATATTTTTGTCGCTTTGGTTAAACAGCTGGCAGATGGTTGCTCGCTTGGAGCATTTGGTGGAGCTTGCGGATCGCGTTGAGACCAAGAGAAGGTCAGCCTTTACCTTTTGTTGAAAGGGATTATCTAACATAATGGGATAATAATGTGAGAATAATTGGATAATAATAGGAGAATAGTGGCATAAAAATGGGAGAACAAATTGATAGTAGATAATTGGATAGTAGTGGGAGAATAATGGGACATGGGATATTGGGAGAATAGCCGGAGGACAATGGGAACATAATTGGATGATAACGGGATATCATAATAATGGGGGATAATGGGAGAATAATAGGAGAATAATATAACGGGACAATTATACAATATATACGTATATATATATACACAGTGGAAATACAAACGCATATGATAGATAGATAGATAGATAGATAGATAATGATAGATAGATAATGATAGATAGATAATGATAGATAGATAATGATAGATAGATAATGATAGATAGATAATGATAGATAGATAATGATAGATAGATAATGATAGATCGATAATGATAGATAGATAATGATAGATAGATAATGATAGATAGATAATGATAGATAGATAATGATAGATAGATAATGATAGATAGATAATGATAGATAGATAATGATAGATCGATAATGATAGATCGATAATGATAGATCGATAATGATAGATCGATAATGATAGATCGATAATGATAGATCGATAATGATAGATAGATAATGATAGATAGATAATGATAGATAGATAATGATAGATAGATAATGATAGATAGATAATGATAGATAGATAATGATAGATAGATAATGATAGATAGATAGACAGACAGATAGATAAATAGATAGATAGATAGATAATGATAGATAGATAATGATAGATAGATAATGATAGATAGATAATGATAGATAGATAATGATAGATAGATAATGATAGATAGATAATGATAGATAGATAATGATAGATAGACAATGATAGAAAGATAATGATAGATAGATAAAGATAGATAGATAGATAATGGTAGATAGATAATGATAGATAGATAATGATAGATAGATAATGATAGATAGATAATGATAGATAGATAATGATGGGTAGATAATGATAGATAGATAATGATAGAAAGATAATGATAGATAGATAATGATAGATAGATAATGATAGATAGATAATGATAGGTAGATAATGATAGATAGATAATGATAGATAGATAATGATAGATAGATAATGATAGATAGATAATGATAGATAGATAATGATAGATAGATAATGATAGATAGATAATGATAGATAGATAATGATAGATAGATAATGATAGATAGATAATGATAGATAGACAATGGTAGATAGATAATGATAGATAGATAATGATAGATAGATAATGATAGATAGATAATGATAGATAGATAATGATAGATAGATAATGATAGATAGATAATGACAGATAGATAATGATAGATAGATCATGATAGATAGATAATGATAGATAGATAATGATAGATAGATAATAATAGATAGATAATGATAGATAGATAATGATAGATAGATAATGATAGATAGATAATGATAGATAGATAATGATAGATAGATAATGATAGATAGACAATGATAGATAGACAATGATAGATAGACAATGATAGATAGATAATGATAGATAGATAATGATAGATAGATAATGATAGATAGATAATGATAGATAGATAATGATAGATAGATAATGATAGATAGATAATGATAGATAGATAATGATAGATAGATAATGATAGATAGATAATGGTAGATAGATAATGATAGATAGATAATGATAGATAGATAATGATAGATAGATAATGATAGATAGATAATGATAGATAGATAATGATAGATAGATAATGATAGATAGATAATGATAGATAGATAATGATAGATAGATAATGATAGATAGACAATGATAGATAGATAATGATAGATAGATAGATAGATAGATCGATCGATCGATCGATAGATCGATAGATAGATAGATAGATCGATCGATAGATAGATAGATAGATAGACAGATAGATTTGATAGATAGATAGATTAGATAGATAGATAGATAGATAGATAGATTAGATAGATAGATTAGTTAGATAGATAGATTAGGTAGATTAGATAGATTAGATAGATCGATAGATCGATAGATCGATAGATCGATAGATCGATAGATCGATAGATAGATAGATAGATAGATAGACAGATAGATTTGATAGATTAGATAGAACGATTAGATAGATTAGATAGAGAGATGAGATAGATAGATTAGATAGATAGATTAGTTAGATAGATAGATTAGGTAGATTAGATAGATTAGATAGATCGATAGATCGATAGATCGATAGATCGATAGATCGATAGATCGATAGATAGATAGATAGATAGATAGATTACATAGATTAGATAGAGCGATTAGATAGATTAGATAGAGAGATTAGATAGATAGATTAGATAGATTAGATAGATTAGTTAGATAGATAGATTAGATAGATTAGATAGATTAGATAGATTAGATAGATTAGATAGATTAGATAGTTTAGATAGATTGGATGGATTAGATGGATTAGATAGATTTGATAGATTAGATAGATAGATAGACAAGATAAGATAAGATAAGATAAGACAAGACAAGATAGATAGATAGATAGATAGAAAGATAGAAAGATAGATAGATAGATAGACAGATAGATAGATAGACAGATAGATAGATAGATAGATAGATACATAGATAGCTAGCTAGCTAGGTAGTTAGGTAGGTAGATAGGTAGATAGGTAGATAGACAGACAGACAGACAGATAGATATACTTATTTACTGGATACATAACGGATGTACAATGGATACACAATGGATTGACATAATTATACCGGAAAGATACAGTGAATCTATAATCTAGATATATACATTATAACGACCTCACTATTGGAATGATCGTTAACAAGGACAAAGAACCCAAAAAGTCTTACTATATTTAACTTGGTGAATCATTTCAATTTGTCCAGTATGATAATGTGTAACAGTGACATACCATGGGATACAACAAACCAACATGATACGTGGGTGCGGACAAACCCGTGCAGCTAACAATCATGGAATCTTGGTGTTATCACCAAACATGGATTAGAATGGTGGATCCCAATTGGTGTTGAATTGACATTAAGACTTGAAAGAGGAAGAAACAATGGGAAAACCAGAAGGGAATAGAAACACCGCAAACAAGTCAACACCCTGCACAATCTTCATGTTTTGAAAGGATGCACAGACAAGATCTCTTTTCAAAATTCTTAAGAAATGCATTTTCCGATTGTCCCAGCAACCCGCAATTCCGACGCAAACAAACACAGCAGTAGCTAAGACATACACATCATGAGATTGGGATGCAATGTGAACTAGCAGTGACGAGTGTGTACATAATCTGGGTTTGCTTTCTTTCTTTCTTTCTTTCTTTCTTTCTTCCTCTCTCTCTTTCCCTCTCGCTGTCTTTTTCTTTCTCTCTGTCGTTTTTGTGGCGAATTTCCTTCGAACAATGTCATATGTTGGACGGGTTATTTAGCGATAACCTTAATTAGCGATAACTTAGCGATAACCATTTGTTGCACTCGGTTCCCTGGCCAAGCCATAGCGCCATGTCCACAACTTTAGAAAGAAATGAAAGGACATGAATGCACATTGGAATCAAAATGAAAGGAACATGAAGTGTTGCCGAAGCGCCTGAAACAAACAAAACAACTCCTCGATCCATTTCCGAGCCTCTTTACGAATGGATTTTGGCTTCATGTTGGATCTCGAATATGCTGATTTCCACAAAACCCTGGAAAGCGATAGGGCCCCCCAAAGCGATACCCATAACAATAGCAACTACTCAGATGTAAAGGATTTTGACGGGAACTCATATATACAACACGGCTGTTCTGTTCAATTGGGGAGTGATACCATACTAGACACCCTTTATCACTTTTCTTTGGTAGCCATTTGGCAGTTTTTTTTGAGTACTTTCCCCCTCCATTTTGAATTCAAGCAGGTTCAGAAGCCGTGTTCTACGTGAGTTCTCGACAACTCCAGGCGCGTCGGCATGGCTGGACACTCGGCCGGGCCACGTTGCAGGGATCGAGGGATCTGGCCAGCCAATACACTCTGGGTATACTTTGGCATATGGGTATGGGTCAATACCTATAGATACATTTTTAGTGGGATGAACATCCATTTACCAGCTATTTTGGGGTTCACTAGGTACCAGGGTTTTGACCCATCCCCATATCACTATTTTTATCCAAAACATAGTTCCAGTGAACCTTTTTAAATAGTATATCACTATTTGTTTTTTTTAAAATATCAGTATTTACCAGTCAACCTTTTTAACACATCTTAAAAAATACTTTGTGAAAAAGGTTGCTAGCACTGATGAAAATTCTGTGTTCAGAATGGGGTTGCCGACGCGGGATTCTTGAAGAACTCCATTTCAGGGGCTTCCTTTGCTGTCGTCTTCAAGCACATATTGGGTCCCGGGGTCAAGTCGTTGCATTGCTGTTTTTTTTTGTAGCGGATCAACGTCTGCCTTCCATCAATGATTCCAGAACTGCACTTTCTACAACTTTATTTTATCGTTGTATGTCGAACAGATTCTGATGCTTTGTTCTTGGATCAGCGTGTGTGCCTTGCGGTGCTTTCCTCCGTATTGTTTGGCAATGCATGTTATATGATGTTATATGTAAAAAGTTGGAATTGGTGCTAGATTGCTGCTAGACTGCTGCTGGGCTGCTGGGGTGCTGCTGAGCGAATGCTAATAAGCTGTTCTCAGAAACCGCTTGTTACTATATAGATTGCTGCAGGCTGGACTGCTCCAAACTGCTGCATGATTGCTGTTACGCTTCTGCAAAATTGCTGCTGGCCTGCTGCTAGATTGTTGCTGGGCTGGTGCTAAGCTGCCGCTGAACTGCTGCTAAATGTTTGCTGGGTGTCGCAATGGGCAGCCTGCAAACTGCTGCTTGGCTGCTGCCAGACTGCTCCGAGACTGCTGCTACAGATTGCTATTAGAATGCTGCCAGGCTGCTGGTAAATTGCTGCTAGCAGGCTGCTCGTGGGGAATTATGTGATTCACAAATTGAAAGGTTTATTGATTCTGATGTGGCTCAACTTTCCGACACTAGAGGCCGATAAAAGCCGCATCCTCTAGATTCTAGCCTTGTATTTTGCACTGCTTTTGGGACCTGGGGTTTCCAAAACTAGTTTCTGACCTTGTTTAAAAACCTACTTTGGGGCTCAGTTCTACTTTATTTCTACAGATTTTACAGTAATGGATTCGTTGGGTGGTGTTGCCAAAGGATGCATGAATCATGTGTTCACATGCCGGGCACAGGCATCGGGTGAACGAAAACAAGTTCAAAAAAACATGTCGCAGTAGAAGTAAGTGGAGAACAAGAGTCTTTGGTGAACGCTGGGGGCTGAAGCATCCTGAGGAAAGCGTTTTTAATATTCTTTAATATATATGTTTTAGAGTGTCCCGAGCACTTCCAACCCTACAAAAATGATTGGATTTTGATAGTGTTCGTAGACTCCCCACAATACCACCATACTCCTACTTATAAAGCGGTTACACGGTGATACGAAACACATACAATATACAATGAATCGGAATTCCATGCTGAACTGATCAAAAATAGTGTAATATGAACTTGGGTCAAATACATGGGGGAAGGCATCGCTCGGCTATGACTTGAAACTAGCGGCCGTGACTTAGACAATTCGCAGCGTTTCCATGCGGAAACAGGGCCCCGGCAGTGACTTAAGACGAGATGCTATGAGTTAATCCTGCTGCTTGTGGCAAGGTAGCGCGCGCTGAAACTACGTCTGAACATTCTCCCCACGCACTGCAACAACCTATGCAAACGTTTATTTCATCTAAGATCCACAATGACCACAAGGAACAGTGTCATGAATCCGAAGAACCAATTCCTTTTTTAGGCCGTATGACCCCTCGGCAGCTTTTCATAGCTTTTCCACAGCCGGTCGGCCACCGTGCCCCGTGCCTGGTTTTTGGTCAGATCTCGAAGAATCGACACCCACAGAAGCGTCCCTACCAGAGGCCGGTTTTTTTAGCGCCAGGAATGTGGCCCATGGTACCCTTCAAATGGCCATCGTGCCCCCTGGGATGATGATTCAGCAGTGGAGCAGTGGGGTGTATCCCATGTGTATCCCATTGTTAGACAAACTCCTATGGTATCTATGTCCCAACCAGTCCCGAAGTCTCACAAACCTTGGATGATTTGATTGTCCTCTGTCATGGGGCCATGGGGATCCTCAAGTCACCATGGTTATCTCAATACTCGAATGGTCATCCATGACTTGGATGATTTGGGGTACCCCCTATGACTTAGGAAACCTCCCGCAAACTCGTCGAACTCAGGTTGTGGAGGAGAAGGCGCCAGGGATGAACTGTAACTGTGAGATCAGGGAGTCTAGAGGCAAGTTATTTACTTCAGAAAAATATCATTTACATTGACTTACGGTATATATTTGTATATACCAATGAATTACAGATAATATAGACAATGTGATGATCGATACACACAACAAACATACAGAATGTACTTCCGACGGTCGTGCAGCATCGGAAAATGTTTTCCCCCCCCGCAGCTATATAATCCGAGCTGACCATGGTTGCCGGAGCATTGGTGCTGCCATTTTCTCCATAAAGCCTTTGTTCCGTTTGACAGCGTATGAATCCTAAGTGCTCAGGAAAAACCATAATAAAATGGTACATCCATTTTCCAGACCTTTCCAAGGGACCTGCATCGTTCAGCCCCAAACATCTTGAAACTCTCCAAACACATGGCCTTTTCGGTGTGAATCTTAATGCAAAAAGCGGCTGCGGCCATGGTGCTTCGCTGGGGCATCATTGGATGCGGTGATGTCACGGAAGTGAAGAGTGGACCGGCCTTCCAAAGCGCGGAGAACTCGAAGCTGGTGGCAGTGATGCGCCGGGATGCACAGAAGGCCAAAGACTATGCAGAGAGACATCAGGTGCCCAAATGGTACAACACCCTGGAGGGCATCCTGACCGATCCTGAGGTGGGGTCAATGTGAGGTTTGCTTGGCCTGTCCAAAGTTGGGGGCATGTCGAAAGAAACATTGAAAACCAAACCTGAATTCGATGGATGACGGAGTCATGTTGATTGTTCTAGTTGTTCTGTTGATATCTATGGCTTAGTTTTTCCATCTGGGTATGACGGGTCAAAGTATATTCCGCACCTCAAAGTATATGCACGGTCAACACACAAAATAGACAAAAACAATTTATCTGTTTCATTTTTGACCCATAGCCATGGCTGTTTTTCCATGTTTTTCCCCCTTGTTTTTCCCCATATTTGACCCATAATCATAGTTTTTATCCATGGCCAAAATTCCAGCTGTTCATCCTTCGAGGTGGACGCCATCTACGTGGCAACTCCGCCAGGGTCTCATCTGGAGGTGGCTTTGGAGGTGGCGAAACATGGAAAGCCCTGCTACTTGGAGAAGCCCATGGCAAGGACGCGCGGAAGAAACATATGTATATACCCATGCATTGAGTTTGGCAGGCTTGGGTGTGCATGTATCATCTTTAAGTGTTTCAATGAATGCTATCATTTTGGCTCAAGTAAACTTGAACCAAAATAGCATTCATTGCTGTTTTCTTTCCCCACCCTCCCAACCCTAAGAGCCGACCTCCCGTGGAGATGTCCGCCTAGGTTAGGGGAGCCTGCACGGCAGGCGAGTACATAGCCTCTATCGGGGATCCTCTCTTGGGGCGACCAAGAGAGACTTCCCTCCCTTAGGTTAAGGGATGGGTGATTCCTGCAGAGCAGGTTCCAGCCTGGGTTGCCAGGCAGCTGACCAGTGGCGAAACTGGTCTGGGGCTATGTACGTGTCACATCGTGACAACCCAAAGCAAACCTGAGGATTGCAGGTGAAATTGACTGAGCATAGGCATAGCTGTGGAAAAAGAAAGCTGCGGGAGCGCGAGACAGTATCTGTTTCATATGACACTTTGAGATGTATATATTATATCATATATAATCATATATATATAAATAGATTAATTAAATAAATAAATAAATAATGTGTATATATACATATGTTTAACGATGGGTTTAAATGGTTAATAATAATAATGGTTATAGATGTGTATATATACCATTATATATAATGGGTTTAAAATGGTTAATCATAATTAATGATAGTACTTTAACAATAATAATGATAATGGTTAAAGACATATATATATATATCCCACATCATAAATCGTGATTTATGAGTAGTTGGCATTTATAAACTAGAATATTATATATGTCTTATGATGTTTATCACATTGGGAAACCTTGGACTAAAAATGTCCATGATCCGCGGAATATCAATTTTTTGGAGTTGAGGACAAAACAACGAGCTTATGGAATATATATATATATAATTATTTAAATAGTGGCTGTTATGATTATAAGTGGGATTTAAAGTATAACCATGTGTTGACCATAACCAGTGTTTTTTCCAAAAAATGACACAGGGGATTAGTAATAATGATATAAACATATATATATATACATAATTTATATATATATATATATATATAGAATAGTAATGATGATAATAACGATAACCGAAGGAAGTTTAGAAGTCAAACTTCCGACAATATGGACAGATGAAAAGCAGAGCAGGGAAGAGGCAGAGAGAAGAGAAAGATTAGAAGAAAGAAGAGTAGAAGAGAAAGAGTAAGAAGAAAGAAAATGCAGATGCGCGAAAAGGTAGGAAAGTCGCGAAACACTGTGTTTTTCCAATGATTTGGGGCTCCGGAGGGTTGAAAAGTAGGCTCGCTAAAGCGGCGGGTGCGGAGCCAGCTGGCCAGATGAGAGATTGCACGCCGTTGTGGCGCGAAGCACATTTCGAAGTCATTATCCCGGCAAGAGACCCCAAACAGCGTGGCGGAGTGGGAGGATAATGTATGATGATGATGATGATGAGGAGGAGATTAATGCTGCGGATCATCGTTGAGGATGATGAGGTGCAGGAGGATGGAGGAGGGTGATGAAAAGGATGATGATTTTGATGTTGCGGAAGATGAGGTGGGGGTTGATGATGTTGAGGATGGAAGATGGTGATGTTGAGAATGATGATGTTGAGGACGAGGACGAGGAGGAAGATGATGAGGTTGAGGATGGTGATGTTGAGGAGGAGGACCGATCCCAAGACCGGGACCCACACTTTGTGGGAGCCTGCGCAGTCGAAATGCACTTGAAAATTCCACAAGGGCCATTTTGTGCGAGGATTTACAGGTAAAATGCCACAGACCAAGACCGGGGACCACACCGGGACCACACTGTGTGCGAGCCTGCGTAGCCGAAATGCATTTGGGCATTTCACAAGAGCCACTTTATGCTAGAATTTACAAGTTAAATGCCGCAGACCAGCTGGAGCACCCTGATCAAGCACCGGCCTTTACACTTACCGTAAGAACCCTTCAGTGTGGACACACTGTTTGGGGGAAAATGCCGATGACTCAACAAGAAGGCTGATACCCTTGGGAAGGTGAAACAGCAACGTTCCCCTGACCCACTGCCACACCCTTAAAGCAAGCAACAGCACGCCTTTCAGCGGCAAGCCAGCAGAATGCACAACAATTTGATCATGATTAACCACTGCTCAATTCTTTTAACTAGGTTCGGGAATGCTGAATTCTCGCAAACGCTCTTCTGAGGCACCTTTGGGGGAATCGTCATTTGGGACCACAACCCACTTCCACTTGAGGGCATATCACAGCATGCCTCCCAGCCTGTTTTTTGCAGGCGCTTTTGACCGCCTTTGTGGTGGCCCCTGTGGGCACAGCCACGCAAGGGGTCGCGCTGCAGATCCCGCTCACGGTTCCTGCTTTGCTCCAAGTTTTTTCGGGTTCGGCACGGCATGCATCGAGGTAAAGCATTGCATCCTAATGCTCGATTGTTGAGGTTGAACCAAGACATCAAATCCACACCTTCACCCCTGCAAAGGTCGGTACCAGAGTGCTCTAGCCTGAGCCCCAATTTGCTTGGAACTGTTGCAGGTAATGTGGATAAGCAAATATAACGGAATGAAACCACAATAATTGTCATGAACCGACAACATGTCGACTGGCCCCAAGAAACGTGCTGTTTTGGGGCCATAAACAAATGGAATGGCGAATTTCAGGTCGTGAATCGCTGGGGATCCATCAGTGCTAATTTCTTCAAGGGCTGGGGTGATAGTTGCATTTGGAGGCCGTCCCCAACAGGTAACCCATCAACTTACAAACTGCGAAGCCTATGTCACTCAGTTGAATGACCGTCCGATTCAGTTTTTTCATGCAGAATAAATTGGGATCAGGATTCGAAGATCTTGGGTGGAACAGCATTCTTGGGGGGTGAAACCCCACGACTTTTTTGAGTAAACTAATTTTGTTTTTTTTTCCGATATCACGAGCAGATACGGTGACACTAGAAATATACCATGATGGAGAGGTGACCAATCCTGTTATTGGGGCGCAAAACTCCCCTATCGTCTTGGTTAAAATGTGTAGTTTGTGACGTTGAAATCCACATATGAGTTGTTTGGAACCCCAATGTTCGTGCATTCAAAACCTCACTTGCGGTTCGCTCCGTTAGTTGGCAGTTTCCACGGCCTGCCCACCGAGTCGACAAGCGCGTGGTTGAGGCACAGCGCGCATGGTTGAAGCATAGCGTTACCAGAGTTTCTTGCAGTTCTTGGATCATGGAAAGATTGTGGTTTGTTGGGAAACATGTTTTTCTTGTGTCTGGATTGGTGATGAAGTGGTCGAAGGAGAGCCAAAGATTTAGGAGCAAGCATTCCCAATCCTTTACCAATCCTTGGAATTGGCTCTTATGATCATGTTCTTTTGCTAACTTGCATGAGACAGCCAAAAGCCACCGGGCTGGAATTTGTTCGGCCTGCAAGGCGATTTGACCCACAAAAATAGGCATAGAGCAAGAATAGATAGAGTTTTCACCAATGAAACATGGGTTGCTAAATTTAAATCGACAGACGTTGGCATACTGTGTCTTTCACACACAAGGGTGTGAACCACCAGAAATGGTTTTAACTCACAACCAATATTGATGGGAGATGAAGATTGGTTCCTGGTTGAATTGAACGGATCGTTGGAGGCTGTCACCAGCAAAAACTTGGAGCCTTTAACATTAAAACTAGATGAGCAAACTGGTGAATGGTAGTTGAAAACTAGACAACGGATAGCCCGAGAGCGTAGAGGAGCAAGTTACTCAGGTGTAAATAAAAACACAATGTAATAAGTATGTAAGAAGTATGTGGTGTAAGTAGAAGAAAAGACAATGATAGCGGGATATAGCGATCTTAAGATGAAAGCTGAAGAGAGGCATTGAAACATGTGTACCGATACAGAACGACAGCAAGAAGATAAAAATTGAAAGAGTGCGGCCGTATGAAGGAGAAAGGGTAGTAGGAAGAGAGTCAGGGACGGCAAGAAAAGATGGAAAAGATGTAAGATGTGAAGATGTAACACAAACGCTTTTACACTCCAGTTTTTGACGATCGAACTTCATTTCGCGCATAAGGGTCGCAGCAGGCCCGTCAAAATCGCAACCTTTCCACAGCGTTTGACGATCGAACCTCATTTCTTGCATAAGGGTTGCGCGGGGCAACTCAAAATCGCAATTTTTCCCCAGTTTTTGACGATCGAACCTCATTTCGTGCGAGATTGTCGCGTTTTTGTGATCGCTCGTGGCCACCGTCCCCGCCTTAAGAGAGAAGAGAAATTAGCAGACGAGAGAAGAGAAAGAGAGAGAGAGAGAGAG